>JAOWBC010000049.1:4970906-4988911 GCA_028566105.1 Hypoplectrus providencianus | reverse complement strand
GCTGTGCCTGAGGACAGTGAGACAGCAAAATCCAGGACAGTAACACACATATAAAAACACACACACACACACACACATGCCACTCACTGTTATTAATACAGGTCGTCAATTAGGCCTGACCTAGAAAGCCTGTCTGCACGAAGGCTACACAACAAGCTGAAACAGACTGACGGGTTCAAAACACTCCAAATCCCTCCACTCAGCTCTCTGTCTAAAAGCCTGGATTAACTCTCACACATACTGACACACATGCAAACAGAAAATGCCACTTAAATAAAAAAATCATCAACCATGATACTGGTTTATAGATGCAGTAACAAGCAGAGAGAGGTATGTAAAGACTGCATGTTGCAAGACAAAAAAAAACAGACATGGGCGGAGGGCCAACACTGATATTGGGCAACTGATTTAAAGCCTTTGAATTAGCTTGCGGTGCAGTCATCAACAGAAGAGACCATTAGTTCCAGCATGTCAGGAAGTTGTTTCTGTGACTCTGCAGGCACTGCATGCTGTCAGGAAACGGCTAAACAACAGTCACCTGCAGTGAGTGATACGGACACCCTCACCTTTTCTCTCTGCTTTTTCTTTCATTCATTTAGAACGCAGGGAAAAACAGTCAAGAGTATAAGGGGATTGAATTAGCAGAATGGTGAGGGGGTTTGTTGAAGCAGATGGATGATCCGCAGGTTGAGATGGTGAAAGTTGTCCTCCTGTGCCAGGCATGTGCTCTCAGTTAGCGGACAAGGACGTGCCAGGGGCAAGCAGTCGCGTTTTGGCTCCGTTCCCTGAACCCAGCCCCTCTGCTTTCATTCATGGTCTCGTCTTAAGAGCTTTTCCCCCCTTCATTGTTCCACAAGGCCTATCTAAAGGGTTTATGCTTCTGACTTGTACTAAGCACTCGGGGTGACAGAGCCAGAGCTCATCACAAATCCTAAAACCCTCTGCAAATGCTTTTTTTCCTCCCTGGCTGCTTTCTGTCTTTATTATTGTTTTTTTTTTTTTTTACTCCCCCTCTCCCCCCCCTTCTGTCCCCTCCCTCCTGCCTCTCTGCTCTCTTCGTGTCTTAATGCCTCTATCTCCTCTCCACTCTCACTGTGACAGTGGAGTGCAGGCGTGCTCTAATCTAAGCCAGATGAGCTAGAAAAACACAGGCTTCCTCCGCCGGTTGCTTTCCCCATTAACCAAGAGGCCCATCATTTCTCTCTCCAATCACAGAGCAGACTTCTGAGGTTTACCAGCACGTCTGCATATGCACTACAGCAGACGAGCCAGTAAAACTCCTCTATGAGTGATTTACAATGACACTCCATGGCCGCTGCCATCTTCTATCTCCTCACCACAGACTATTGGGCAGTGGCTCCGAGCCAAAAGCGTGGCACCTGTTGAGAACACAGCAGAATCTATTACACTATTACATAATGTTTTCTTTTTATGTATGGATTTGGATTCCCAACATACTCCGGATCCTGGAGGTACTTTTTCAGGCCATATGGGTGCAGTGTTGCATGTAAACCTGGCTCTGGATCAGACCAGGCTGAGAGTCCAGTCGCCATCAGGGCTGTGCTGAGGCTCCATCCTCTCTGTCACGGTGAGTTTGGGATGAGGCTTTCATTTAGGACCGGCTGGCTCTCGCTCACTGCCGAGGCAGAAGGACATCACGTCCCTCTGGGGAAAGTTACCGTCCCGCCCTGTCACTTTCGCTCTCTCATCCACAGGCCAAGAAAGCAAATGGAATCCAGGTCCAGACTGCAGGGAGGAGGAGTAAAAAGAGAAAAGATGAGCTGGACACTTGGCCAAAAGAGATTTGTTTTTGTTTTTTTTTAAATGATAGAGCTTTTGACTCAACATTGATCTGACTTGTTTGCTTTCTTGTCAGATGTTATGAGTCACATGAGATGATCAAAACCACTCTGTACACTTAAAATGACACTAACTGCTAGCAGCTTAGCTTAGCATAACATCTGGAAACAAGGGATGCAGCCACCCTGCCTGTTTCTATAGGTAAAAATCTGCTTTCCAGCACTCATTAAATGTATGTAATGCACACATAGTATCATTTTTTTAATCCGGAAAAAAATATACAAATAATCCAAAATGATCCTTTGTATTGGGTTATTGTTATTGCATTTACTTACAGCATATTAACTTACATGTTTTTCTCATATGCCTTCACTTTAAACACATTTAAAACACTCCCACATAAATAGTAAAACACATGGTCAAGTATTTGTGCCTGTGCAAGTGTGAGACTGTTTATGTGGTGGTCATTAAAATCGTTTTTTGGTAGAAATGCATGTGTTTTAAAATGTAAAAGCTTCTACATCAATGTTTTTATATATCTTAGTTTAGATGTAGTTACATAGTTTTTGTTGTAATTGTTAAACTGAGTAAGGATCAGCAATATTGTCATTAAAATATTTTCTTTAGAGTAATTGTAAAACAAGCTTCAGCAACATACAAAGTTCCAAATGTGAGAAAATCCTTTTGCTGACAAATCAGACACCTGCTTTTATTTCACCTGATTTGGTGTGAACACAGTATTCATCAGTCCCTGAGGTGTGTGAGAGGAGCCCTGTGGCAGCCGATGATCCACATCAGAGAAGGCGAGAGGTGAAAAGGAGGCTGTTATATTCACAATCATTCACTGCTCACTGGTGTCATGCACAGCATGCCAAACCAGGCTGATATTTCCCCTTGTACCCTCTCTCTCACGCTCCTTCTTCCTCCTCCTGCTCCCTTGTGATCCCACCTTCATCCTCCCACTTTCAGCTCACAACGGAGGGTACAGTAGGTGAAGATTGTGAGATTTCAATCAGCAGGAAGATTTAGGAAGTGAGAAAAGAGAAACTTTCCTTTTACAATTTATCTTTTTCCAAGTCCCCCGCTGTGACTGCTCATCTCTTACAGGGCACATCTAAGGTGGTAAGTTAATAACACCAGGGGGAGAGCGTGGTGTGGCAGAAGAACAGACTCAGGATCACACAATAACACACTCACTAGCGAGCCCCACATGAATCAAAATGACAAAGCCAATCTAGCGAAAAATTCTCTTATGCTGGCAGCAAACTGCTTGGCTCTCTGGATGGGTGGATACAGGAGTGCGAGCAGGGGGAAAATTGTGAGTTAAATTTAAAAAATAGAATTCATTTAGGTGTGCAGCCTCAACAACCCCACCTCCCTGTCCCCGCGGTGGAGTTAATCACATTTATGGGACCACTTTTTTCCCCAGTGATACAGGCTTTCACTTCTGGCGGGTGCACATGTGCATCATAAAGGCCTGTCAGCGGAGACGGCGAAGGTCAGTAAAAGTCGAGTGAGTTCACTTATCCCTGCAGCTGCCTGTTGAGTATAAAACTAACCAGAGCCACAAGCTAACCTCAGGAGGGTACAGTATACTATATATACTGCTCGCCTTCACTGTTGGATTCAGCTGCTTTTAGAATAATTTTTTACAAGCATTAAGGTGGTCTAAACACAGACAACTTTGAGGTTTTGAGGGATGTAAACAGGAAGTATAATGATGCCATGGCGTATATTTTTAGCCTATGCTTCTTTGCAAACTATTAACCTATGGATGTGCAGACATATCACTGAAGTAATGCTAAAGGTAACTTGACAACATGATTGTCTTTGTTTTTTCTGAGCTGATTAAGGGACAGGCAATTACTGTAAATTGATTATATAATGAACATATAAATAAGATGTCTGTCACTTGTGACTCAGTATCATACACTAAGGGGAAAGCAGTGTTGAGGAGAGAAAGGGTTAAGTCTCTTTTTCTGTCCAGAGCCCAGGTGCACCATGTCCCACCCCCAGGCTCTGAGAGTCTCCATGCTAGGGAGACCTTTAATAGCCCCGAGATGGAAGCTCACCATCCCCAGTAGCCTGTAAAAGACAGTCTTCTTCAGTCCTATCCCCCTCTGTCTGTCTGGTACGGCCTAATAAAAGACTTAACTGGTCTCATATGACCCCTCTGTCCACTGGTGCAGACTGTAAAGGACAAGGTGGATCACTGCTGCGCTCATCCTGTCTTGCTGCTGTCTGGTCAGTCTGAAGAGGTTGTGGTTATGTTGGCATGAGCAATGGGAAACAAAAGTCCGAAATATATATATATGTAAAAACACCTCTTTAGCATTTCACTCGTGTAACAATCAAAAATACATTTAAAAGAAAAACAGGATCAGCCGAATGGGAGATAATGTCTATTTTCCAACTTGATCTCACAAAATAACATAAAATGACCATGGCTTGTTAACACTGATTAGCATGCATGTGGCGCGTAATGTGTTTGAATTAGGTGGAACACGAGCTGTCGTTAAAATAGCAAAAACATAATTTTACACTTAAATTTAGTAAAAACTGCTGAATTGGGTGAATTTAGGCGAGAAAACTTCTGATCTAGGTTTAGGGCAAAACAAGTGTCCTGGTAAGGCACTGTAATAGACAGGGATTCACAGACCGTTAGCCAAAACAGAAGTTATATAAAAAGTTTTTTAACTTTCATTTTCACAAGATTTAAACCTCATTCTCCTTGATGAAAGTTCACTGTGTAGTCTTTTTAAAGCCACTCCTGCCCCATTGTCGAAACTTGTTACCTACCTTTACCCATAAAGCAACATAACTGGACAGTTTAGTGGGAGTATGTTATGCTAGCAGCAGCTAATGTAGCCCAGAGGTGCTAGCTCCTAGCAGAGCTGAGGAGTGTAGGTGTGACAAGCTCACGTATTTCTAACTAACTAACACATCACAATTTTTGAGGTTCATAATGTTTTTTTGTTTTGTTTTTTACATTTGCAGTCGCACTCACCATTGTAGTGTTTGAAGACCACAGTTTACTTCAGTGCAGCTACTATGCCTTTGCTCTGCTTACTGCACTGAAATCAGTAACTCATTTTAATGGCCGTAGTATTTCTGTGGTCCCGTATCATACCTGAGTGTACTTAAGCAAACTGTAAGCTTCCCATCTGGAACATAAAAACAAATATATGCTCTATTATGAGTTGGGTCTGGTGCTTTCCAGTCCATTGCTGTGATTCTTGGTTTTGAAGAAAATAAAAATACATTGAATGTGTTTCATTGCAAAAAAAAATGCACTTTACATTAGCAAAAAAATAAAAAGTAGCGCAGTATGGACAGTAACATGTGGGGGAATTTCCCTGGATGTTTGTTTGTGGTTTGGCCGTGTTTATCCTCTGCTGGGGGAAGTTGGGTGTTGTGACCTGAGTGCAAACGCAGCACCCGGGGATCCATCCCTCCATCTGACCCCTGCCGACCTCTCGCTTTCTGTCACAACGCTGAGGCTGCAGCCGCTCAGCTAGCATGGCTGAGGAAGTGTGTGGCCTGGGGGAGGCCATTAGTGCTGGTATGACTCCTTTTTTTGTGCTGAAACTGGATCACCTACACACACAGACACACTTCTGCTTAATAGGGGCCACTTTAGTCTGGCTACAAACACCTCCAGCCCCCCTTCCTGCTGTCCACAATCACAGTCTCAACTATTTCCTTAAAAACCTCTCAGTCGCCCCTGATTCTCCCTTTTATCTGTCCCCCCCCCCCCCTCTCTCTCTCTCACACACACACACACAATCTTTTGCATACACACCCACAGGCATTCCAACACATTTGTTTCTGTTTCTGCATCTGGCCAATGTTTTAGTCTTTCCATCTTTGTTTTTAAGTGCTCTTATGCCAGAAGAAAGGAAATAGGTCGCAGTTTATCTGAACAAAAGTATTCGCACAAAAGTTGCATTTGTAGCTCTCCCTCTTATGAAAAGGATATGTACACACATGTCCTCAAACTGGCTGGATTAAGAGTTGCTTTCTGGGGTCAACGGAGCTGAAAGCCTCAGATGTTCTCCCCATGAACTCATCCTTAAGCTTATTGAGCTAAAACATCTGGGCCCCCTACTTTTCCTGCACAGCTTTCCACAGAGACCAGCGATGGATCCTTCAGCATTTGGCTGGTGGGCAACACACATATACAGTTTATACACACACACACCAAAGCGCTCTGTTGAGTGACAGCACCTGACAGGATATGATACACAGCTTATAGGCGAAAAAACCAACAGCAGTGGCCCGTTTGTCATTACTCCTGTTAATGCGGCCCAGCTGCCTGCCTGTCACGTGGCGCCACCCGTCCCCAAATCCCAAGGTCCTTTGAGTATGTGTGTGTGTTGGCTGCTCCTCCTGCCTAAAGCCCCTAAGGAACAAGAGACAGGAGGGCTGTGTGAAGCCTGTGATGTTAGAGGTACGACTCTACAACTGCGATCATCACAGAGTTTGGTGGGAAGAGCCAGATCCCCTGCCGTCTTAGTCCTGTGTAAACATGGTCCCCTCTGTGACGACGAGACAGACCATCAAGAAGAGGAAGTGCGAGAAAGTGTAAAATATGAGACGAGAAAGGCGATGGAGAAAAAGGGACGGCGCAGACAGACACAGCAGGGGGCATGCTGTTCTCCGTATTAGCCTGTCAGTGTATCTCATTAACATGGCTTCGCTAATCAGCCTCCGAGAATATTCCACTGAAGGCCATCCGCTCCGCTCCCCCACCTCTTTCCTCTCATTTTGATTACACTGATGCATAAATTTACCATTACTTTATTTTGTTTTTATTAAAGGGGACCAATTTGAACCTCCCGAGAAAGCAGCATCTGTTGTTCTCTGCATCCATTAGGTCCAGTGGTCTGTCCTTACATGAGACACACAGCAGGCTGCCATGTTAAGGAGATCCACTCTGCCCTCGTCACATCAGGAGAGGCTTGTTTTCCACCATTTCAGCCCCGCTCAATAAGCAGTGGAAATAAATGGGCACTCATGCTGAAAGCCAGTCTTTTCCGAATGACAGCTTCTGAGATAAATAAAACGAAATTACTTCCAATAGTTGGTCCCAACACTGAAAGAAATTAAGGTAACTGAAAAGATGGTGACAGCCATTTCTGAGCTGCTAAAAAGAATCCTCTTACTTTTAATGTTTATAGATTTATTAATGCCACTAAAAGGAAAGTTTACCCTAAAATCAAACAAAAAAATCGTACCTCTTGTGCTATTGATTATTTTGTTTGAATATAATGGAGCAAGATGGCCCCTTGCTTACGGTGCTAAAGTGGTAAAATAAAACAGGTTGGAAACTCTACACGAATGTCTCTTTCCAGAAATTAGGACCTGGGTATTCAAGATAATCCACAAAACTTGTAGTGAAAAGTTTCAAAAGGGAACAATTTCTTTGACTGCACCCACCAGCAATATCACTGCGCAATAATATTCTAACTTGTTTGATACTGATAGTGTACCTGAGCTTAGCCAAAGGGGACTCTTAATATTTACATCTCATGCAATCACAACCATGAAGATCTCTTCAAGAAGGAAAACGTTCTGCTTTCTGCAGTTTGATTGGGTTGTAGTTCAGTAAAAAGAACATAATTCCACCATGAAACTGTTCACACCAAAGTCTGTGGATTATCTTCAGTAACCAAGTCATGCTTTCCTGAAGGGGAAATTGCTGTTGGGTTTTTTGAAATGTATTTTTTTGCTGCTTGTAGTTCCACAATGAGGCGCGACCTAGTTCCATTATATTAGAGAGGAGGCAGATATCTATAACCCCTAGCAACTCACACCAAACTAATCTAAACTGATAAGAGAAAGAGAAACAAATATTTAGTTTTGAATTTTTAGTCCACTGTCCCTTTAATTGAGTTGGGAATTCTTTTTGATCAGTGTAGGAGATGAAGAACAAAAGGATAGCAGGATGTTTGCATTTTTAAAATGTAGCGAAGCTTTTCCCCATGAAGGTCAAGGATGAGTTCTCTGGGACAAAGAGGTGTCAATGGTCACATGATGGGGCCCCAACAGGAAGCCGGCTGGTTGTTAAACAGGAAGGTCTGAGCCCAGGAAGGGGTTTTCCCCTCTTTTTATTTGCCCTGTGCCTTCCTTAATGAGTGCAGCTGGTATCCAACGCAAACAAACTCAAGCCATTGTCCAGAGGCATCAAAACAGTAATATTTGATGGTCCTTGGGGAGATCTGCGTGGCATAAGATGAAAAAGAGGAGATTAGAGGTTGGAAGGGAAGAGTCATGCCAGAGACATTCCCAACACCACACATGCTCATTCTTTAATCATGATCAAGTCCTGCCAAAATGGGGAAATCTGAATTCCAAAGGCTGTTTGGCATCAAATGGGACGAACGCAGCCCCATCGTCTATCTCTCAAACATCTGACAGAGTGACTAATGGTAGCTACTGAAGCTTCACTCCCCCAAAACCCCAAACCTAAACAATCCCATAGACTCTGGGTCTCTCCCTTCACTTCTTCTGAAGCAGCCTTGACTCTACATGCTACAGTTCTGACACACATCTTTAGGTCCAGACTGATTTACTATCTGTCCTCGAAGTCCTCTCCCTTTCTCGACACTCTCCAGCAGCTCCAAGCAGCATTCCCATCGTCCTGTGTGCTCTCAGGGTGTGTTCCTGGCACTGAATGTGCAGATAGGATAAATAAATCACACACAGGCCCTCTGGAGAGCGGGGAAACCGACTGGAACGAGCTACGGGGAATAAAGAAGACATCTGGTGGAGGAGCTGGAGCCTTTCTGGTGAGGAGAAAATGACTTATAGAAAGATATTATGATAGGACACCGTCTACTGGAGCCAGTTATACCAGCCCTTCATAACTTCAACTCTCATGACGTGTTCGCTAAGATTAGATGTTACCAAATATTTACACCCTGTAACTGTCAAGGGTGAAAGTACATTAACTCAAGTACTGTACTTGAGGGAATCTGAACCCAACAGTATATACAATTGTTAAAATTAGCACAGCCATGTGCTACAGCTACAGCAGTGAAATGCTGTAGTTAGGTACCAACCACATCAAATTACATAATTTCGGCACCTGTTAATTAATCTGCTTAAGAGAGTAAGTGTCTTTTTCACATCACTTTAATCTAATACTTGGAAATTAAACATATGCTGAAAGCTATGTGATTTATGTTTGTGCTAACATCTCTGCACTCTCCTCTTCCACAGGTAGGCTATAGACAGCTAATGGATGTCCACGCTCAGACAACTGTCGGACATCTCGGTCTAGATCACTCCCAGGGTTGTGAGTGTGCTTCTTTTTACCCGAGTTAACAATGGAAACTGCAAGCTTCAGCAACCTTAAGTGAAATATATGAACAGAAATATGTACAGCTTTAAGGGGTGGTATTTAAATCACCAAAGTAGACGTGTAATTTATCAAGCATTTTATGAATGAAGTTTAGCTTAAAAGTAGTAGTAGTTTTTTTTTTTTTTTTTTTTTTTTTTTTTTTTTTTTTTTATAAAGGATAAAAGATATGATTTATTTAAACTGATCTGATTTAGATTTATTGATCTGAGGGCCTGTATTTACCAAAATATTAAGGCAGACAATTAACAACTTCCTATTTCTATCACTTAATGCCATAAACACTTACAGTTATTGTGACTCTTGGGGAATATACACCAGAGTTTTACATTTCAAACGAACCCCAAACCACATATGTACTCCAAACAATTCAAGAGAAGCTTTAATTTGTTTTGGGTATGTTTTAATATATTTCTTTAAGGTGAATTTGTGAAGGGGTTTATGGTGAATAGATCACGTCATGGCACAACCCAATTTTGTAAAGACAAAAAAGGACGCAACAAGGACTTTGCACTCAAACTTGGTCACTTGCAAATACTGTGGTTGGTGCGGACCCAGTTTTGGTCTTCTCAGTGAGATATAATGAAACACTGACCAGAAGGAGGGATCACATCTCTGTCAGCCAGAAAATGAGTCAACTCAGAGTGCGTATGTTGTGTGATGGCACATACTGTTAGCCATTTTGAGGAGGCTGTCGCATTTGTAGTCTTTACACAAACGCAGCTTTAAAAAGCTGGAACACTTGATCTCCTATCAACCCTGGTCCCAGTGGGTTAGTGAACACAGATCCTATTAAACACTGTAGCTGCTGCATTCAGGAGAGGAGGGGGAAAAACACACATGCACAAACCTCCATCTGCTATGGTCAGCTTTGGCACGCATTCAGCAGGACTCTCCAAACGGCAGGGCTTACCTCTTGTGCGTGTGTTAATGCAGGAGAAATTGAGAGAGGAAAGAGAAACAGAAGGAGATAGATGCAGCAGGGAGGGAAGTCAAGCGAAATAAAGAAAGCAAAGAAGAAGAGGCGAGAACAGCCATCCGCAACCATTGCACTGCAAGGCTTTCGTATCAGGGTGACAGGTGCATTATCATAGGTTAATGAGAAGCCTAGTGCTGCCTGTAGCTTCAATCAGGGGAGCGCTGCCTCCACAACCACCTCCATCAATCAGATCAGACATAAACTCCCACTCAAGCACACAAAGGTATATACAGTATACCAACACAGAGGCACACATATAGGCACACTCAAGATTCAGCTCAGAGATGGCTCATTATAGCTTGTGGGGTACACTGATACAACAATATTATGGCCACAATTTGGTACAGAAGATTACAGTGTGATTATGAGGTATTTATGGACACAATGAGCGATAATTAGTACCTCAAGCACAGCCCTCAGGTGTGATTAGCAAAAGATGTTAACTACAGCTGGCACAGTCTGCGATTGCTGTAGAAATAGAAAGTGGTGTAGTATTCACATACTATACTTAGAGGCCCAGGAAATCAGATTCTACCACAGCATCCTTCAAGAATACATTATCTTTATGATTTATATGCACATGAGGGATCTTAATATTTGTGTTTTGGTCAGCGAAATGAAAAAAGGTGATGTCATTTACTGTAGTAGACCATGCTGCTGCCAGGGACATGTCGCTGTCAATTAAATGACATCAGGCCACACCCATGCAGTCCTGATGAAGTTGATAGCAGAGGTTTTATTTCTAATTAGAGTATTCTTATCTTACTCCTTGGGCTGCAAATAATGTTCATTTACATTACAAACACACAATACAATCAAAGCAGAGCAGCAATTATTCATCTTCAACAGGCTGGAAGTAGGGATTTTTGGCATTATTGAACTATTAAAATTATGATAATGATCAATCAGGTAGTTGTTTCAGCTCTAATAACTTTATTATTGTCATTGTTTTTTCTTTAACAATTTTTTCTTATCTTTTTTATTTTTCTAAAGTGACGTTACATTCTAGAAGATCTCTGTTTTGCTTTGTTTGGCGAGAGCAAAAGTGAAAAACAGAATCATAGGATCACTGACACTCAGCACAGCTCACAAAATTCAAATCAAACTGTCAAACTAGGCAACACTGATTAAATATGAATCATTATTCTGTGACTACATTGGACATTTGTCGCAGCAAATGTATTCAGAATCAAATTATTGGACTTGTTACCTGTAATTTGAGGAAGTTGGTCACCGCTGTGCTCCGTTTGTCCTGCATATAAACAGCCCAAGACATTCCGATCTCAATGTGTCGCTCAGCACTACGTCACAAGCTTCGTTGCTATGATTGGCTAGGAGTAACGATTCGTCGCTCTGATTGGTTACAGGTGCGTATAAACTGGTTTTAGCATTTTAAAGCGTTTCATAGGGGTTCCGGTCCTGCGATGCTAGGCTAGAATTCGCCAGGTCTAAGACAGTGTGTTCAAGGTAATTACCTGTTTTAATGGACCACTGTGTAAATAACAGATTCAAAAAATTTTCAGTCAACACTGGCAGCATGCATGAGGCCAAGTCAATCTTACAAACAAAACTATCTTACTTGGCCACAGGCCTTGGCAAGCAAATCCACAGTTTGCTAGTTCTAGCAGCTGGAATGATGCTTCTCCATGCTATACACTGGCACACATGCACATGGGTGAATGAACAAATGAACTTGCTTGACAGCCGCCATGATTTGGTGTTGATTCTCTGTGTAGGTTTGCAGAGATGTGTCTTTAAAGAAGAGTATTCATACGTTAAGGCACCATAGAAGTACAGCCTGATCAGTTTCCTGATTTAAGAAAGTAGCATCTCCAGCTAGATAGTTACCAAAAATGTGATTTCACTGAAAAATTAAATAAAAATAAATGAATAAAACCAAAAATAAAAGCAATAAAATGTATTACTTTATAAATAATACATTTTAATTTATATGATCAGAGTGAATTAAAGATACTTTGTGTAAAGTTATTTAAATCTTCTGCAGTATAGGTTATCATTTTGTAAAGGATGTAAATGTGTTTTTTTTAATGCAGAAACAAAATTAAAGGCTCTGAGCTTCACATGAGGTACAGTAAAAAGAACAATAACTAAAGTACAAGTTCCCTTACTTAAGTAGAGCACTTGAGTAAATATACTTCCACCGCTGACAATAGGTTTTCTTGGCAAGCTGCTGCTGCTGTGGTGTTTCTGTTGAATAAGTAAGTAAGTGGCCGCCAGTTGTTTTCTCTCTCAGTCCACACTTGGCGCCAAGAGTCTCTCGTCATGTACATCCCTCACTCTTACCTCCATCTAACCGACCTGGAGTGGAAACTGTTTTCACATACTCATGTAACTGACGCTCGCTGGTGTTTGGCAAGGCAGTGCAGCTGCAGCAGAGTGATTTCAGAGGTTTTTACTCTCCGCGGGCCAAAGAGGCCACATGGAGAGGAGAGTTTGCCCTTATCACACTGGATTAGCCTGCGAGAGGAATAAGAGAGGGCGGGAGTTATAAAGTGGAGGAGAGGGTGGTTCTGAGTGTGAGTCAGGGTATCATTCTTCCCTGGTGCTGGAGCCTACATACAAGCCGCTGAGCAGGAAATGAGGCGGAGGACACCCACTGACCTGCAGCCACTTGCCGCCTCTCTGCCTATCACAGAAACAATTTAAACAGCTAATGGAACTAGGCTCATCGTCTTTCCATTTCATACAGGGGTTCTGTGACTCATACTGCTCATTTCTGATTAGAGCTCCTCAGGCTCAAAAGTAATCTGCACCAGACAGAGGATAGACCCTGCTAGTTAGGTTATTATACATATCTATCAGGCGGCTATGTGTGAGCCAACTAGTGCACACAGTTTGTTTATGTATGATCCCTGAGGGAGATGGAAAACAGGAAAGCCAGTGAGGGTCTGTGCAGGAGGAAGGGGACCAGGCAGATGGGTCAGTCTGCAGGTGGAGGTGGGGTCTGTTTTGGGGTGATTGAGGGGCATGTGGGGGTGCTGCCTGGACATGTTGATGAGACAATGTGGACAGGATGTGGAGATGAAGAGCCCAGCAGGCAGCGGGGCAGCCGCAGAGAGACCCCCACCACCAGCAGTGCTGGACGAGCACCAATGGAGCGGAGAGCCAACTGAAAACACACATTGAAAGGGAGACAAATAGTTACAGAGAACATCCTGGTAAACATACATCTCATCTGAATGCATGAGCTCTGGGTAGCAGTGTGAAATGCATTGCTCATGAAGGAGAGTTGACATGCTTTTTTAAATTGGCATATTCTTTTTAATCACTACAGGTTGCTTTTACTGAAACGTGGACCTGACATCTTCATTGTTCATCCCTTATTTCATTTGGTCTCAGAGGGTTCATCATATGTCCCACTTCCTCTGCTCCGAACTCACTGACTGACAGTTATGTGGAAAAAACAGAGGAAGCTTTCCTTCCTCTTGTTTGGCCAGGATGATGTGTGTGATGTGATGAGCCAAGCAGCAGCAGCAGCAGCAGCAGCACACCATCCTGCCCATAGGCCCACTAAGTTTTCCACAGCCTGTATACTAAGATAGCATGTGCACAAGGACTGCAAGTTAAATTCATTATCGATTAACCTGCAGAACAGTTTCTCAGTGAATGCTTTTGTTTAGAAAACTAGCATTACAATAACTTAGTTCATGGTGATGTCTTCAAATGTGTTGTTTTGTACCTTGTACCAGTCTAAAATTCAAACAGCAGTGTCTTCTATAATCTTAAAAAAATGCCAAGAACATTCAAGGAGTTCAAGGCTGAAATTGAATGGAATAAACTCCCAGTATCTCTGAGACACACTCAAGTAGAAAGAAGTTTTAAGATGGCTGTTTAGAAATGACTTGCAATGGTCTCTAAGAACAGGGACCCTGCACAAGTTTTCCCAGTGTTGTCCTTTTATGCTATTTCTTTTATGTGATTAAATGTTTTTTGTTTTGTTTTTTACTGGCCGTCTTGTACCATGTTTGTGCTTATTTTTATACCGATATAAAACACAAAAGGCAGCAAATCATCCCCTTTAATGAGCTGACACAACAATTGACATATTTGCTTAGTAAAAGAGTACATTAGAAATTAGAAATAGTACATTATGCAGTAGGACTAGAGTTGACCCATGCAGAAACAAGAAGTGGTGAGCCATATTGAAAATTGATGATTAAATCAGACATTACATTACTTTTGCTATTTTGCACCAATTTAGACTTTTCTCTCTGTCTATATATTGTAAGAGCTGTTCACCATGACTACATTAACTATCAGCTATATAAACTTGTTATTTGTCATGCTGTCCATTTGCCTGCTGAAGATCTAATTTTTTTTTTGCTCAAATAACATTTTCTTGAGCTTTAATCCAATTTGTGTATACTCTCTATTTCTTGCTTCATGAAGTTGATGTTTGGGGCTTGAACACTCAGCATGGACGCAGCTCCCTGATGAGATGTGGCTCTGCTGATTCCTTGAAAAAGTCTCTTGAGAAAACACTAAGCTGTACTCATTATACTGAGGTTAAGTGTCTTAGACAATACTGGATTAGAGCAGCAAGGTTGGTGCTGTGATTTTGTTATTTTGCTTAAAAGCAGTGCTGCTGAGCCAGTGGTGAGGCATTAGCTTCTGGCATGACATGACATCATGAGTTTCCTTTTCCCCGATAAGAGACCTTGCACTGAAATCTTACGAGAGAAGCTCTGTTGTAAAAACCCTGTTATCCTAGAGAAATGAATAGATGTGCAGCTCTTTGTTCTGTTCAGCCACAGGGTAGTCAGACTAAATTAACAAGAAAATACAATCAAGATAGGGCTAAATTGGTGAATTAAAAAAAGGGGGATGAATTAGCAGAGATGTAGAGCTGAGAGGGTTGTGAAATAAGTCTTTAGAATCTGCATAAAGCACATAATAAAACCTGCAGCTCCTGCAAACCAGCTCTTAAAACATAATTAATCCATTGTTAAAAAGAAAGACAACTCTTTTTTTCACTTGAAATGCAATAACTAATTTTACTCATCTCGCTCAGATGCATTTCTGTCTGAACCTGTAACAGTTAAATATATACTGCCATCTGCTGGTTGCTTCAGGTACTACACCTGACTGAGCAGGAGCTCCATCACTAACATGATGACAAAATGATAACAAAATAAATAAATGCTCAACAAACTCATGTGGGTCCAAGTTTATTAAGAATTCTCAATAATAATAAGAAAAAGAAACTTTTTTTTAAACATGGTTACTATATTTCTTCTAAACAAATCTTTTTTTTTGTAAAAGTGTAAAAATATCTTACACACAAAATAATAAAAAAAAACCTTCATTTCTCATTATGATAAATTAATGTTTTGATTTGGCAGGTCATAAAATAGAGACTGACTGTAATTTTGACGGACACAACTGTCTTTTTAATGGATACTCTCTGCCCTCTTGTGTCATTGCAGTATGATAAAATGATAAATAGAATTTGAAATGACTCAGGTCAGACATATACCACATAAAAGTGCAATCTATCCACAAAACTAACCATAAATTCAGCAATAACAGTATGTTTGAAATGAAATACAATAACTGAGATGACCACAATCAAGATGAGGAAATAACATTTTGGTAAAAAAATTCTTCTTTTTTTTTTTTTAGCAAAGACATTATGAACTTATGAATGTGTTGGTCATAGCAGCCTCTGAAATATGCAATCACTGCAAGCCTCCAATGTTTTTCTCTCATCTTGTCACCAATAATAAAACTGGGCAAAATGACGTCTGGATAAACAAACAAACAGAGAAGAGGAAATACATTGTGGTTGCACAGCTGCCGTTTTCATGATGGTAAAAAAACAACAATATGATTTTAACAATGAAGGCAGGCGTGAGGAGCTTGAATAAAGATGTTTGAGGCAGGAGCTATGCCACATTGTGGGTTCACAGAATCATGCTAAAGAAGTGAAAGTACAGCTGAATTAAGAGTGATGACAGATTCACTCGAAGGTTTCCAATTTCTCTGATACAGACCAAAATAGTGCTGACGAGCTGCAGTGCAGCCACATTCTGTACATCATAAACAACAGAGAGGAAATGAAGAATAGGACTCTTAAACAAGAGCATGTGGGTGACAGCATTCCCATATAAAAAGCTGACCAAGCACTGAGGTGCCGTAATCCCTTACCAGTCATATATATATTATATACAGTTGTGTAAAAAAAAACAGAGATGACATGAACAAGAATATAAAATAAGAAATAAAATACTCACTCAACACATCATACACACACTTACTTCATGCCAAACTAGTCATTTTGGAACGTTACTGGTTACCAGTCAGACACACCCAGAGAGGAGGACAGGGACGTCGTTTAGAGCCGCTAGCAGATGATTGACAGCAGGCAGGAGGAGGAGGCGGTGGCGGTGGGTGTAAATGTAGGTTAATATCAGGGCTACTGGGTACAAGAAGCTGATGACAGAAGCCAAAACCTCCACCACAGTAGCCCTGCCCAGGGCCTCTCCTCCACCCTCCACACCAAAAATACCAGCTGCACGATCACAAAGTGGCATTAATCCTTGAGGGCGTCGACCACACACCCACCCACACCCTCCCGTCTCCCTCTCATCTCCGTGCTCCAGAGTCAGGGGATGCTCCGGCTCCCAGCTCACTAAAGTGCTCTCTCTACTACCTATGTTAAGCGCTTAATTGAGGTCATCCACGGAAAACAAAACGACACATAAATGAACATTTGCATAGTATCTAACAGGCAAAATTCTTAGGCTTTCACCAACCAAAAAATACTACCAAAACATCAGAAATGTCTCATAAAAACTTAACATAAGACAACAATGGTAACTTGCTGACATTTGTCCAACAAGTGTGTCAAAGCTTGATTGAGAGGTGTGTGTGTGTGTGTGTGTGTTGGTGTGTGGGACATATGGGGCGTGAGAAATGTGCACAGCTGTCACGGCTGAAGCTCAAATGGTGGAGACAGCTGTCTTAATTTGTGTGTGTGTTCATAAGAATGTGAGACATGAAGAGAGAGGGAGAGGAAAGAGTCCATCCATCTGTGTGTGGTGTGAAGCTGACTCTGTCTGCAGCTCAGTACTTCGGTACTTTGGCATAATCCTCCTGGACGACATTCTTGCACAGACACATGGAGAGGATCATCCCGAGGAGCTGGAGGAAATGGAGATGTCAGCTTAGTTATCAGAGTTGAAACTGACCAGGGAAACACTCACTTAAACATACATGTCAAAGCTAAAGAATTAAAGAGGTATCCAAAACAATATACTGAATAAAATACTGATTTTAACAACCAAAGAAAATGTACATTAATGTTGGTTTCCATGCAGGAGCTGCTGAATTGAAATACACAGTAGGTGAAGCTTAATCCGGAGACAGGTACCATTACACTACTGAGGGGGAAAAGTGTGCAACAAGAGGACGAAGTTGAACCTCAAATGCTGGAATTCAAAGAAGAAAACCAGATAAGGTCCCCTTTCACTTGCTGCTGTAATGCGGGAATTTCCCCACTGTGGGACTAATAAAGGAATATCTTATCTTATCTTAAATAGGGCATCTGTTTTGTGTATTAGCTGAGGAATGCGAGTACACTACTGAAAAGTATTTCCTACAACTTTATCCTGAACTATCTCTTGAAGAAAACAGATATCATTTTAAGTGTAGTCTGAGGGAGAGATAGATACCTCTATGACTGCCACACCAACACAGATTCCCAGAATAACGCCACAGTTGTCCAGGAGCCATTTCTCCACACTGGTTATACAGCCCTACAGGGGAGAGAGAGAGAGAGAGAGAGAGAGAGAGAGAGAGAGAGAGAGAGAGAGAGAGAGAGAGAGAGAGAGAGGGAGAGAG
>JAOWBC010000049.1:4922186-4961744 GCA_028566105.1 Hypoplectrus providencianus | reverse complement strand
TACTGCTAAATTAAATAAAACAACAGCATGTTTTTTGTGTTCATTTAAAAAAAACGATTGATCAGTTTGAAGATAAAGTATTGTCTTTGTTTTCAACTGAATATTTGCCAAAAAGCAAATCATCACATTTTAAATTTATGTTTTGGCCCATGTTACAATTTTTGTAATTAGGGTTGTATCATGTACTTGACATAATTGCCTTTAAACGAACAGTTGATATTTAGATGGTAACATCCCACATATGTCATCAACAGAAAACTTTTCAGACACAGTGTTGATAATTGACTAATAATGTATGTTTTCTCTTATGGAAAAACAAAAACATCTTCTAGTTCCAGCTTGTCCAGTGTGAGGATTGGCTGTAAACCGAATACCTTTTGTTTTTGGCTGTTTGTTTAATCTAAACAGGCATTTAAGGACGCCACTGTGGATATTAAAAGTCTGCTGCTATAAGTTGTTGGTTGCACACTATTTTAAATAAATAGCGTTGTGTGCTGAGACAGTTACTTAAAATAACCATCACAGAGATGTCATTACATGCATGTCCACGGCTGACTCTATAGGGGTTACCAGAGCAACACATGTTGTGGTGGCTTGACAATAATTGAAAGCTCAAAGTACATCAGTCGACGTATGCAGAGTCTTTATGTGGCTACAGAGTAGTATTTAAAGGGAGGCAGACGAACATCCTGTATGTTCTATATCTAGCTCCCAGTTGAAGCATGTTATTTCAATCTCTCTCTCAAACACACACTCACACACCGTTTACTGCTAAAGCAACAGATGTGAGCCGGCTCCTTAAAGGCAGGAGTTACCTGGAGTGTTTGGGAAGATGTATTACATGGTGTAAGCAGAAGCCTCAGTGGCTCTCAGATGAATGACTGAGACAATAAAAAATACTCTGAACATGACTGTTGCGTGCAAGACACTGCTGAGTATCTAGTTACCGGCAGAACAGATCGATATCTAGAGCAGAGATAGGGTAGAGGAAGCAGTGACGTGAGTTTGAGTCCTGAACTGGGACAGCATGATGCCTGTTCATGGTTTTCGTATGTATGAAGAGCAGGACTATTTTACTCCTGAAAATCAATAAACACAATGGACATTTACTCAGTTGACCTTCAAAACATTTTTCCAGACAGATCATAAGCCATCCTTCTATGGTTGGTGGGGACAGTGGAGACTATAATTGAGAAAGATTTTTGTGTGGTTTCTCTGCAGCCCAGAGATTAAATGAACACTTGTTCCAGTAAAAACACACACCCCAGAGTTAGAGGAAACATCATGCAACACTAATGCAACCTCAAATGGATTCTCTGCTGTGACCACTTCTAAAGTTTTAATTGGAGTAGTTTTGTAATATTCCTGGCATGTTCTGGTGCTACATCTCATCTTTGGATTGAGTTTTTCCTCCAACTTCTTCAGCGAATAATGAAACACGTTCAGGCTGGGGGTTTATATTTCAGATGCTATTTCTCGTACATTCTTAAAATGAAAGTGTTTTAAAACAAAGCATTTCCTGTCAGACGTTCTGCTAGGTGTATCAAAGCTGCAGAACAACATCTGATGTGTAACCTTCCTGCTGTGCACTTAGCAACGGTGTTCTGAGGTAACACACTTTTTCTGAAATCAGCATGTGTTTGCCCGGTTACTGCGCTGTTCTATTGTGTATTGTGGCACGTTTCCATGTAGGTCGCTGCAAGATATTCGAATATAGTTCCTCGGGTGGTTTCCATGGAACTTTCCATTTAAAGAGTGGAGAATTATGCTGCCCTTCAAGAAAACTGCAGTGGGAGGAGTGAGGACTGTTTGGTATTGCAGGTCCTTCTGTAAACATGACCAGAGCTGCACATTCAGCTTGTAAAGAGCTCATAAACAGACATGGTTGACATTATATACAGATTTACAATGTATACATTAGCAGATCAGTCTGATGAACGCTGAATTTCTAGCGTTTAAGCAAGCCCAAAGAAAAATCACTTTCCAACAAAGTTCTCTTTTCTTTGTTCATGACTTTGGAAAGTTTCTCAATTAATCTGCAGCATATTTCCAAACTGTGCTTTGGAGCACTCTCTGGCTCACAGAACTTCTTTTCCAGGGCTGACTTTTGTTTAAACATAAGACAAGCTGTGTTTTGGCAAGCGCCTGGAAGATAAACTCAAGGCATCATGTCACTGAGGTAAACGATTAACAGCACTGTGTTGATATAGCGGGGGTGTTCGCTGAGGGGCAGATTTAACTTTTAACTTAGAAATAGGGGTCCCGAAACTAAAACAATCCCAAAGTTCCCCTGCCTGAAGTCATTGGGACAGCTGCAGAGGCCTCTATTAATATAACTCATAAAGAATGGAAACTGAAAACACAGAGATCCTGTTTATGGTCAGGCAATGGTACAACTTCTGAGGCGAACACACAGAGTCAATAAACAGAGTTGCCTGCAGCTTTGGTTTCTTTTTCCTCTGCTGAGTGGTAAGAGATTTCCAGTGAGGTTACAAATCCAGGGACCCAGCTAGGAGTTGAAGCTGACCCCTCCTGGGTGCATGGAACAAAAATACATGGAGGAGAGAAGGTCATCAAACCCCTGCACAGGAAGGGATATCCTCGGGGTATCAGTGAAGCAGGATCTGTGCTATCTCAGTAGGAACAGCTGGATTATCATAACAATAGGACTGAGGCTGGCAGGGATGATGGATACTGTACGGCCTTTATATTCTGGACGCCTGACTGGAGATAAGCAAACTCAGCTCAATAATAACCTTGGAGTGATTACTCCTCGAGGAGTGACCTCGAGGGCTGAAATATGAGCAGGATGAAGACAAGACTCAGTCTGACTAGTTTGGTACACAAGGTCAGTTCTGGTTGGTCTTCGTCACAACTTCAGCCTTTTCACAACTCATTAGTCAAAGCAGCACAGACCTCCAGCCTAAATATAGATTTCTCCAGCTTTGCTAGGCCCTCAGAGATTTGCCTTTCTCATCAGAAAACTTCCCATAGTTATAGCCTGCAAAAAGAAGCTAAAAAAGGCTAGGCATGCAACTTATGATTTTATCCACCACTGACTAATCTGCTGACTACTTTTTTGTTTAATTGGTTTAGAATTATGTTTGGGCCAGAAAGTTAACCACAGTATCCCAGTACTCAAGATGATATCTTTAGATTACTCATTTTGTGCAAGCAAATAAAAAAGCTGTTTGGCTTACAATGGTGAAAACGAGAGAAAAGCAGCAAATCCTTACATTAGCATGAAGCTATGAATTTAAAAAATGAGTGGCTAATCAAATTGTGTCTTAATTCAGTGTAATTTAATACTAGTTATAAATCAAAATAAGTTAACTCTTCACTCAGATGTTTTTTTTTTGTATAAGAGCAGGAAATATGTTCCTTGCACATATTTCCTGCTCTTATACACATGCTATAACCACATATGAGGCTGATCTGAATGAGTCGACACTCATCATTAGATGTTCTGTAGCTCTGCGACAGTGTCATGTGCCCATCTCCTATAGGACAGGGGGTATCATGGTTTCATTGAAAGAAACGCCATATTTGACTTCCAACACTTATGAAGTTGCCAGATAATAAATTGCAAGAATCTTTCTTTGTAGACTGGCTGTGTGGAGAAAACCTCACTGCTGCTCTCGGCAGTGCTCCATCTGGGATGAATACACTGAAAGGATTTATAACAAGATTTATGGAAACTAAGAGTTTCCATTCGTGGTTCCTTGTTCTATTCAGCAGGAGCTGGGTTTCATTATGCTTCCTCTAGTGTCTTCACAGCAGATAAACTAAGTTACACATATTGTTGTCTATGAGAAAAATGATAACTTTGCCTGTTAAGAGAATGCCATTCGGAGGTTTCTTTTTCACTGTGCAGTGTCTGCAAATAGATCTGTGACAACATCTGTGGAGGTGGGAGATTCTGTCTGTGCACTTCTGCCATGTGGGGAGCTGAGAAACCCAGCTAGTTCAAAGTATGTCTCTGTGGAAACTTGGAGGGGGGGGATAAAGCTACTATTTACTGACTTAAGATAAAACAACTTGGGATGCCTTGGTAATTGTGAGGCTGTTCCCTCCCCTGACTAACCTACTCCCCTGGATCCTCGCAGATGTCTATCAATGTGAGCGTAGGGAAGTTTTTGAATAGCTGAGGAAGTCATAAAGTTTCATCTGTGAGTCATATTTTTGGTTTGTTGCGAAAATCCCTCTGTGGCTCCTTTGGAATGAGTCCTATGAGACAAAATCCACATATGATCTGCAGAGCAGGCCGGGAGTTTAAGAGATGATATGCACACTCTCTTTCTAATGCTTCTGCATTCACACCAGCTGGACCGACATGGGTCAAACCGCTGAGTGTTTGCTGACATGAGCGTTATCGCTAAGATTGGACGTAGCAGCAGGACTGTGGGTGTTGTGAGTGTTATGACACTTACGCAGGACAGCAATGAAGCTCTGGTTATCAAACAGGACCCACAGACCAAAGCCCATGATCAATGCTCCGAAGATCTGTGGAGGGGAAACAGAAGAAGAATCAGCCACCAAATCTCATGTGGGAGTAAAACAGAATCTGTGCTGGTGTGTTTAAAACAGAGGGCCTTATTTATTCATCCTCGATCCCTCACATCTGGAATTAATCAGATCCCAACTCTTCCCTCTATCCCTCTTGTCTGCTTGTCTCTTTCTCTCACAGCCACGTACAGAGAGAAAGAGGATGTGGAGAAGATCAAGAGACCCACTATCCTGTATTTTCCTCACAATTAACAGTATAAATCTACCAGTCACACTCAATCAACCGTATCCTGTTCAGAACAGCAACCTCAACTGTGTAAAGAAAAGAAAAAGGGGACAAGACAATCAGACATGAGAAGAATTATCACCTCTAGACTGGAATAGTTTGTCACTGGCGTCTCACAGACTCAGAAAATTATCAGTTTCACCCATGTACCCTTGTAATGAGGAAATGAAGTTCAGATCTTCTGTATAATTAAGAGGGCCCTTGTTTAGAAGTCGTGGGGCACTGTAACAGGGGCAAAATCCATAGATGAGAGGCTCTGTTGATTCACCAGCTCCCTACACCCACCCCCTCCCCAACCCCACAATAGTCATTAGAGCCCTGGTTAAGAGCTGTTCATTTAGAGGGACTGTGGAGCTCCCGGCAGCCATCATTAGCCCACCACTTCCTGGCTTCCTCGCCTCCACTAGTCTAATCTGTCTACATGGACAAACACTGACACAAACACACACGTTTCCTATTAGACACGAGTTTAGTGTTCACATCAAAAGGCCTGCGTCAGGTTTATAGCTGTAGTCTCATTGGAAAGGTCTGGACATCCTCGTACGGTCTGTTTTAGGAGTCTGGGATTTTACCAACCCCTGGACTTCACGTTGTGGCCGGTGTGAGAGAGACTGAAACCATATGCTGTTGTTTAGACCTGGCTGTGGTGAGGTAGTCTGTAAAGTCTCGCTCCAGGCAGGGTTGCAGAGACATTTCCTTATGTATCTGCACTAATCTCTGGTGCTATTTGAATAGGTAAACTTATTTAAATAAAAGGCACCACTGAAAATATCACATGCTGACATGCGTCACAAGTCTGATTCAGCTGAAGGAGCACAACATACCTATCTTTTCATCTTAGGTAAATACAGCTGCTGACAACGTGGAAGTCATGTGTCAGTGCACGCAATGCATTTGCAGTGACTGCAGCAATGCCACCAAGCAATGATGAAGAAATGTGTTACTTACAAAGAAGAGGAGGTTGAAGAGGAACAGAAAATACTTGGTGACTGTGATGCATCCTTTCCCCATGGCTGTGCTTCTGCAAGACAGAAATAAAAAAAATTATTGGGTAAATTAAACATCAGAGGGTAATACTGTAGTCTAATGTGATGAGATAAAAAGAAAGACAGACACAAGACGGATAAAAGATGCAATAACAAAACAGAGACAGCTAGCCTTGAGATAGCCTTGCATTCCACACAACAAGGACACAGGAAAACCTGCACAGTTGGGTTCCTGATTTAACGCAACTTTAATCTTCAAAGCAACAACATCAAGCCTAATTCATTTTCAACAGCCACAATTCTCCCTACACAGCCCAATCTGCTCTAGTTTAATAAGACAACAATTGGCCTTTTGTCTTTAAATATTGGGCTTTATGACAGTATAGTCTACTTCTGTAGGTACGTTTGTTAACAAATATAGTTTAAGTACTGACAAACAAGAGGAACCACCCTGCTGAGACACATTGGAGGAAAGACCACCACAAAGTGGAGAGTGGTGAAGTCATGATGACTATGTGGAGACCATGCAGCCTGTGGTTAGACATGCTATTGTCATCACGAGCAGAGGGGAATCAGGCCCATCTACAACTGTTTACTAGCAGTTACAAGCTTGGTTAGAAGCAGTGTTTTACAGTCAATTTCATTCACTACTTTATCCAAATTTATATGTGTAGTTTATACAACTAGATCCATCCATCAATCAACATGTCTGGCTGATGTCATACAACACAATCATTTTGTTAACCCTCAATTCAAACTCAGAACAGTCTGACATTTGAAGTTTGGGCATGTTACACTGACGTCTGCATTGTTTTACGATCACTTAATTTAAATTTGTGTTCCCCCAAGTACACAGCTGTATACATGAGTGTACAAGCCCACACATATGACTGCATTCAGTGATTTTTTAGTGAGTAATATTTTCCGTGGTGGGAAACACCTGTAGGCCAGGCCAGCACCACACAAACAGCACAGAGGGGACACACTATGAAACTCTCTGGCAACATGATTCAGCCTCGGCTCCGAGAGAGAGAAAATATTTACCACAGACCTTTTCCTTCAGTGGGAGCACTGAAAATATAACCAGCCATTGTGGTTATTTGAGGAGTCTGAAAATATCCTATAGAGACAACTCCCCATGTATCAGATGACAAGCTGTTCTCTTCTCCCTGCCTCTTTTGAATCAAAACGGTAGTTCTTCCCAGTGCCTGGGCCTATAATCCTGTGTGTTTAGTTCTTTTTTAAACCATGTACTCTACTTTTGGAAGCAAAAACCCAGAACCTGATGTTCATTGTGTATTATTTCTGAATAGCAAGAATACAGTAACCTACAGCCTTTTAAAAAGGTCACGTTTGCTCTTTGTTAGGTCCTTGCTTGATCATACGTCTTTTGTAAGAGTGGATTTCTTATTTAGTGATTTGATTTAACACAATCACAGGCATTGCACATTATGGCAGGGCCAGTGCTGACTATGTAAGCAAAACCTGAAATTTCCATAATTAAAACATAATTTCGTATATAGACTAATGTTCTATTACCAGATAAATTACTTGTGAGTAACCTTGGAGCACAAATATACTGACTGCTAGACTATTATCTTCCCCTTCAGTTGGTTTATGGTGTTGGTGTCAACATATGCAAGTGAAAAGGGAAGCAATAGTATCCCCTCCACCTTCTTTTCTCAATATGAGCATGTAAACAACAGGAAATGAGGTACAGCCTTATTAAAATGAAATCATAATCAACACCCATGTTAAAACTTCTTCATTTCTTTCTCAACTAATATGTTTATTCTACCTTATTTAATGTCAGCTAATAAGTGAGATTGTATTATTGAACACATTTGTCTTCTCACATTTTTAGATTAATTTTAAATATCTAATTAATGTTCCCATTTAGCTCCATAAAAAAAGTTAGGTCTCACCAAACAATACAATTCTAGATGTTAGCTATTATTAGATGAGCACATATTGTTTAGAGCAAACATGGGCAAATAAATACTGTGCTTCATTATGAACAAAAATGCTTGGCTGGAAGACCATATCTGCTGAGTAGACTTCTTAAAAGACTACTGAGCTTAATATTAGTTTTATTATTGCTATACTAGGCCATTAAACGTACTTGATAACCTAAATACCAACACAATTTGTGTTGACAAAATTGAACATAGCACAAAGCCCAAACCACACAGCAGATACCCCTGCAAAGAACATAATCCTTAAAGGAGATTGCTGGTCTTAATGTCTAGATGGTGAGCAGCAGTGCGGATTAAAAAAGGCTTAGTTATGACAACCATTGTTTGTTGACTGAGCCCCGTCCATCTGACAACAATCCCAAACAATACCACAATGCTACTTATTATATTTTTCAAACAACAAATTAAATAGGATAACCAGACCAGGTCAATTCATTCTGAAGCAGCATACTGCATATATTGAGGTTAGCAGCCAAACCATGAGTACACTATTTTCCATAACTTTCCATAACACTGAGCAAATACTGTAAACTGTAGGGCTATTTTTGCTGAAGGATACGTGAACAAACCTGATCACACTCTTCATCCCCTGGAAGTGAATGACAAATCTGTCCCAAGGTGAAAATAAGGACTGGAGCGGGAGATGGAAATTTAAAGCAGAGGCAAATTCCAAGAAACAGTAACCCTGTATAACAGCTTGCATTCATAACACTGCTCAGTTGAAAAGACAATGGAGTTTGTTAGAAATAGTAAAACTGAAAAGTAAGCTCAGGCTTTTGGTGGGAAAACCACATAGACAAAAGACATGACTGTCTGAGAAAGCTGTGAATGAGTCACCTGAACTTTCCAAACTCTGTGACCTCATTCTGCCATTCCTTCCCCTTTTGTAGTTCTCCAATACCCTCAAGGTGGTTGGTTTGATGGCGATCACACCTTATGCCAATGTTTGGGGTGCAATAAATTGAAATAAGAGTTTATTTTACAAAAAGCTACAATACAAGCATGGGGTGAAGAAGATGATGAAGGCAGCATTAGTGGCAGATGGCATCAGCTGTGCCTGTCATGGATCCAGCATGGATCAGCTACAGCACTGTTGTACACAAAAATCAAGGCAATGTGCCAACCAAGATCTGCCACCACCTCTTATTATATTCATATATGACCCATTTATACATCTGTGAGGCCATCAGGCTGGCACGCACTTGCCTGGTGCTAAAGCTGTTAATACCGTGCCAGAATCCTGCTTTAACATCTGCAGCAATGTTGTTGTCCCTCTGGACAGACAGGATGTAGATCACTGCGTCATTTAAGTGACTAAACCGAAAAATCGGCATTTATTTTTGAGTAAGAGGAAACAGCTTCAGCATCTTTAGAAAAGTAAGTAAGTTTGTTAATGTGCATGATATTACAGCTTCCTAGGAGAGGAGGAGCTCTGCTATGAATGGGCATTTCATCAACAAAATATTGTTTACATCCCTAAAGGTTTTTATTCATGTGGGTCATGCAAATGGGTAGTCTGGTCTTTGTTGCATCAGTTGATAAGCCCCCACAAATTCTGTAGGATGGAGGGGATTTCCCATTTATTATCAATGAGACTGGTGACATAAATGGGTGTAATCCCCCCACAGGGGATTCAGTGCCAGGTAACTTCCCACCATCTAGTGGAAATTATGAAGCAAGACTAAAGAGAGTTGGTTTCAGTCTATTACAACTAGGCCTGGATATGACTGATAATCTTTGAAAAATAAATAAATAAATAAAGACACCTGTGACAAACTACCAGAGGCAAAAAGCTATATTAGTCTGACCTTCCAAAACCAAGCATTTCAGTATTTATTTTATCATATAACACAGAGTGAAGAAAAGGATGTGGCTTTGGTGGAAGCGTGAAAGCTACCAGCATCATCATAAATCTTTTGGACGATATAAATCACACACACACACACACAACAAAAACTGTTTCCGTAAAAAACAGTTTCAAAAGTCATGCGAAGACCTCACTTTATTAACCTTTTAAAGCCCAATCTTTTGCAACATCATTAACTGCAATATTAGGCTTCATTCACTTATAGCCTGCGGAGCCCTACACAACATCAGACAGCTTACATCTGCTTTACTGTAGTTTTCAAGACACATCATGTGGATATATGAGCTGTTAAAAATGTTGTAATCCAGTGCTATAGTATAGTGCACTCTGTTAACAAGACGTACAGCTAACACAAACATGTCTAAGGTTACACAGGAATGGTGATCGTGACCAAATCTAAAAAGCAAAAGTTATATAATTTCTGAAGTAGACTATAGAGCAAAAAGAAGTTCATTAGTTTTACTTGCCCTACTACAGTAGAAGGTCCTACTCAGATATGAATTTCTGCATGAAAACCACAATATTGCTTAATAAGCTTGCACCTAATGTAAGAGGGCTGCAACAGCACTGTGGCAATTGGATGTTGCTTTACATATGGTGGGGAGGTATCTCGCTTCTCTACAGTTTTGCCAAATGGTGTTTCAGTAGGCTACAGACTTTTCCTGTCAAGTCTTAGTATTGTATTCCCACACAAGTCTAACTAAAATAAGGTTCTTCCCATAGGCCCCTCTCTGACAGCTTTGTTTTAAAATAATTTAAAGTACAGAGAACTAACGTCACAGAAGATGAGTGTACATCACTGGAGCTTTTTTTTAGCATACAATATTTATTAAATCTGCTCCATCACTGAGGGAAAAGGGCTCTAGGGAGACAGAAATACACTTCAAAGTTGAGACAGTGGCCCCTGGGATGAGGGAAAATTAGTTACACGCTGTCCAGTTTTTTAAGTGGGGTAATATTTCTATCACGTAAAACACTGATTGTTCACTATATCCATGGATATAAAGTTTTTCCCGGTTGAATTTTATCAGTGGGAGAACTTGACACCGGTTTACGTCAGTGGTTAACTTATGAAATCATTTAATGACTAAAAAATAGAAATAACTCAATGTAAGTAAGAATATAAATGCCAAACACCAAATTGTCACCGCTGGATAATTAGTTGCAAACAAATTTACGAAAAGCTGAGATGCGACCATAGCAGGCAGGTTGCTACTGTACAGCCAGCTTTTTAAGTTCTTCCGCTGACCCTGGATGACACGAATATGGAAAAAATAAATACTTTTACAGGGACTTTTACATTGAGACATTTCGTGTATTTCTCTCACGGACTTCAACTTTCTGTCGAAGGGTTTCTAAACCAAAATAGTCCGGTTCGACGCAGACTGTACCGAGCGCTGAGGGCAGTTTACGTTAAGATAACGTAAACTGTAAACCGACGTCTTGTCAGACGACACGGCTAAGCTAACCGCCGTACATGTTAGTGGATTTTCTGTTAGTTTGACATTTTGTCATTAGCTACTCTCGCGAGCTAGAAAAAAGTTTTATACAGGCAAAGCAGATGGCGGAGAACCAACAACTGATTCTGGGATGAGTTAAGTCTTCTATTTTACTCGCTGCACAACTTTACATTACAGTTATTATGCTAAACTTACTTTGACTTCTTCTCCAAAGGTGGACACTGGAACTTGGCTGAGAGGTCGACCGTCTTCTGTCTTGCTTTCTGGGTGACTAAACTGTCTCTGGTGAGAAACAAGACGTGTGTGTCTGTTTCTGTCCGCGTGTGTTGTGAGTGTGTTGTGTGTGTGTGTGTGTGTCTGGGAAAGTGTTCACACCCCTACCGTGCGGGAGACGTGGTTACTATGTTAACCCTCTCCTGCCCTGCTAATCTCAAAAAACTGCACAGACGGTGACACAGGTGCAATACGGAAGAGGACTGTGTTTGAGTTTAAAGCTTTAACAGTCTATGGTTTAAAGTCAAAACCCTGAGAATTAAGTCTGACTTCTGAATTAACATTTAGAACGTTCAAGTGAATCCTAACTTTAGCTATAATTGGTTCATGAATTCTGAATTAAAAGTCAGAACGTATAGGTGAATTCTAATTTAAACGTTTGAATGTGTTTGTGAATTCTGAATTAAAAGTTAGAAAGTGTAGGTAAATTCTGACTTTTAAGATAGAAGGTGAATTATAAATTCAGACTCAGAATGAGGCTTTAAAGTCAGCAATCTGAGAGTGAAGCCAGAACTAAATTTAAAGTCAAAATTCTAAGATTATCTTCAAAATCAAGAAATACGTAAGGTTTCTAGATTAATATGATTTAATAAACGTATTTGATCCTTGGTGATAATTCAAAGGTACCAGATGCATCAAGTAAATAAGCCCCACCTTACACCAATATTAAAGCCAGGAAGCAGACATGCTCATGCATAAATAATAATAACCAAATATCCTTCAGTCTGAAATTGTACACAATGAGTAGGCCTACCTTTTACTACTACGACTACTTTTCTTTTTTAAATGCTACTTTTTTATGACAATACTTTTGTAGGCTTACTTCTCTATTTATTTTATCACATAAAGATAGTTTGGGCTATGTGTATTATTTTGAAAACAAACTTTTTAGGTCACAAAATAACTATTTTCTCATCAGAAGGCACAGCATAAAAATATTTACATCCTCTGCTTGTCCTGTCCAGCACAACATAATGCAAATTATAGCAGGAGATGATAAACCCTTGATAATGAGCAGCTGCTTTGTAAACCAGACAAACACATTTTAAGCTGGCTTTTAAATGATCCATTGTAAGCCTTTCTAAATGACTGTTTACCAATAAACCAGGACTCAATATATTTAGTGGAAAGTATGGGGAGAATGCATACACAGGGACACATGGGAGCTTTTTGCCTATAAACAACCCTAACCACACACACATTTCCTGTGCTGCACAATCCCCCTTTTCACCCTTTGCCCAGTGTGTGTGTGAAGGAGGGAGAGAGCGCTGGGGATGGGAAAAGTTAGTTAGGAATATGTGGTAGGTTACACCAGGTAGATTCTTTTACATTCACAAGGAAAAACTTCATGAAGACCTGAGGATGATCATGTTATGACATGTATCACGCCTTCTAAACAGAAAACACTAAACAAAAAGGCTGTGATTACATAACGGCTGTCTAGTTTTCTTTGTTGAGACATGTTAGAACAAAGTTGTTGGGTCTGTTTTGTGGTTTGGTGTGCTTTGGGGACATTTAGCTGAAGGCTCTCCACTTTCAGGGTTACTGCAGGTAGTTGGAAGGCATCCTGTTAGAGGCTGCTCGAGGCTGTCAGCTTTTGAATTAATGAGTGTGTACCTGTGCCTAGAAATGAAAGTCTCAACCCTTGCTGCTGGGCATCAGGTATGCAAAAAGTTTAAAGCGCACTTAGGCTCTTTCCACACAGACAAGAGGAGGAGCTACACTAGATGAGTAGGAAGCGGATCACTTATTTACTTAAGTCCTTAACTTTACATACTTTTACAATAATAATACATTATAATTCAAGTAGACAGTAGCGGCTCAATAAATGGTACAATTTCAGAAATCATAACGACCTGCCTTAACATATTGCATGATTTTAAGTCAAATTTAATGTTTTTGAAAGCTGAAACCATTGGTTAGGGTACGATTAATCAATTAGTTGATCAATAGATTATCCAAACACTATTATGATTATAGCTTCATCGTTTAAGTAGTTAAAAATCCAGCTTCTCAAATTTTGCAAATTCTGAGGAATTGCTGGTAGTAAACTAAATATATTTGTTTTTTTACACTGTTGGTCAGAAAAAAAGAGGTAGTGAGAATGTGTGATATTTCACTATTTTCCAAGAGTTTACAGACTGAGCAATAAATACAGTTAGACAATTATCTGCAGATTAATTGATAAGCAAAACAATAATTGTTCACAGCATTATAGATTTCTAACAGAAAAAGACAAGGATAAAAAAAACTTCCATCACTTTTGAAGTCTTCAAAATAAACAGTAGTGTCCTTTATTTCAAACTAAATAGTGGAAAACCATAACAATTCATTTCTGACATACAATATAGCACATATATACATAAAACACAATGCTACAACTTGAAACAGTTCGACCTGGTATGCTAATCACAACAGTACAATATATGTTGGATCTACATCAGAGGGAATCAATGGCTCAACTTACCATTCCTCTAAAAAGTCAAGGGCACAACTTATCAGTGTAATATTTGGACTAATTTACGTCAGCGAACCAGAAGGATGAAAGAGCCATTTCTTTGCCTCCCTACTTCTGCCCGTCCCCCCTCAACACTGCCCATCTCAGCTAAAATACCTGCTTCACAGACCTTTGAACATTTCACAGGGCTGATGATTTGAGGCCTGTAGTATCAACGGAAATGGGATGACATTTTTTTTAAAACTCCATAATTACCGTGCTCCTCAGGACAGAGCAGCAGGGTTGGGGCGCACAATGTCACTCGGGAGAGTTGCATCTAATTAAACACTGGAAAAGGATAATTACAACTTTTCAGGAGTACGGGAGACCTCACCCATGTTTCATGTTTTCCCTATCTAAGCTGAAAGTAACAAGCACATCTGCCTTCAGCGCTGGACTTGTAACTGCAAACCCACAATCACCCTGACCTCAGGACCACTCCCTTCTGGGGCAGGACTCAACGTGGTCATTTGCAACAATATGGACCACCTTTGGAGGAGACCGACAGTATGTTTCTTGTTCAACTTAAAATAAATTTACAAAACATGGAGGCTATTTTTAAAGTGGTTTTCTGACAGGCCTTTTAGAGTTGCAGATATTAAACAAATTAGTAATGCTGGCACGTCTCTAAAACACTGAGCTGGGATGTTGCGTACCTGAGGGTGTGCCAAATAATGGGAGGTAGAAAATGTATTGAACATGTTGATTGGGTTATAACTGTCAAGTCTTGAGTTATATTTGCATTTAAACACATTTAGTTTAACTACCCTATGAATCAAATGTTCCTTTTTAGTCTTTTGTGCCATATTTACCTTATGCATCCATTCACCTCCATGAACATCTCTGCGTTTAAGTGGGCGGCAGCTTGCTACACAGCCTGAGCTGTTCCTTTTGGTGGATTATATTGCATGCAAAACATCAAGAACACAAGTGTCACTTAAATAGGTACAAAATAAGACACACCGAGAGAAAGATTAATCTTTGAAAGTCATTGAGCTAATACTGAACATGTTCCCTGTTCTGTTCACTAGAACGCCACATAATAGTAAATACTTTTATTTACATATATACAGGAAGTAGGATGCAGTGTTAATGACTGTTCTGTTAAGTAATTTTAAGGCTAAGGATAAGTAAAAACTGTGCTACATCACTGAAGAGGAACCAGCTCAGGTTTATTTGCTCTGCACACGGATATGATCTGCTTGTGACACTAACTTTACAGTAAAGGTCAGAATGTTAAAATACTTTCTGTCAGATCATTCATGCTAAAGTCGTGTCTACAGGTGCACACATAAGGAGAGGCCTATACTGCTTCTCTTTTTCGAGCCAGCTCACGCGTACATTTCTTGATATTACTTGTATTAATCTCTGCAGTGTAAATATTCTGTACAAAAGCATTGCTCTTCACTTTGGTAGAACTTCTTGACTGATACCTTAAAAAATGGAGAAAAAAAATCTCTTTGTCCCTGAAATAAGTTTAAATTCAGCTTTTCTGTTTGGGTAGTCTAAATCTGAATACAGTTAATGAAAATGATTGAGAGTAAAAAAAGAAAACCCCTCAGTGTTTCCTCAGCAGTATAAGAAAAGGTTCATCATCACTCATCCAGCATTTAGCTTATCTGCCTGCACCTGACTTTTACACTAAGCATGGACGAGGCTTTGTTTCGATTCATTGTGTTAAATGATGATCTGTCAGAGAAGCATGCAAGAGCTTGAATATTCAGGCTTCACAACAGCATACATACAGTATGAGTTAACACCAGCATCAAACAGGGAAAAAAATGAGAGCACAACTCTTTGTCCTTGAGAGTGATAAAGAAGTGGCGTCAAGATGCAACTTTAGATAACACTAAATACTGAATGTGGAAATCACATGGCTGTACATGAATAACATAGTCAGATGCACTGTACAAATTAAATCATGTAACTAGTTGACACAATGCACAACAGACTGCTAGCTCCTTTGTAAAGCAGCACACAGAACTGCACAGAGGAGAATGTGTGTCAAGAGGGGCTTGACCTCACAGTCTGGTGAAAGAGTAATTCACTTTCACTATGAGGTTTCTAGTTCTTGTTGTAGAGTCTGGAATGTGAGACTGGGCTCATCTGATGAATACTGGGGGTTACAATAGGTTAGGTCTCATGGAAGGGGGCAGGGGGCATCCACTGGCAGAGTAGTGCTCCCAGCCCCGATCAAATAATATTCCAAACCTTCTGACCCCTTGTGTGTGATCTGTACTCAGCTGTTCCCTCCCTGGAAGTTCCACACAGTCAGCTCAGATCTTCTTCGGCTTACGACCCAGGTGGTAGTAGTAGGCCATGGTGACCACCAGGAAGAGCACCCGGCTGAGGAGCAGGAGCATGGCAGCATTGGGCAGGATGCCAATCTCCATTAAAGTGATGGACGTCACTGCAACCACAGGGCGACATTAACTACTTTTAATTTGAAATCATATGAAACGCTGTTATTTCCCTTGTGTTATTAATCTCTGGTGGCTCTTAAAAGAGGGATGGTTCATATGTTTACTTAACCTTTCTGGACCCTATTTTTCCACATTTTTCTGGTATAAGAAATAGGAGAAAAACAGGCTTCAATGTGATCCTTCAGCATAGCAAGTAGAAGTCTTATTATGTCATATTGCATTTTCCTGAGATTGTTGAAATCACCTAAATATTCAGTTAGGACATCAGAAACCTTTAGATACACTTTCTGTACTTCAACACAGAAAACTCCTCCCTCGTATTCTCTCTCATGCTTCCACCATCCTCTTCTGGCAACAAATCATCCAGAAAAGAATAAAACTTTTCCATCATTCCATGAGGTTGTCAGACACTGATCATACAAACCTGAGCCTGCCAGTGGAAAATCAAACACTTTGGGCAGATTTACATTTACTCTGCTCATATGAACTGAAGATTACATTGCAGCCTGTTTTGCAGCTGCTAGCTACAGCACTCATGCTCAAAAATGGAATTAATACAAAAATTGTCCCAACAATTCAGTCAGACCCAAAACATGGAAAAATATCACTCATACAATGTGGGATTTGTCTGCTGTTACTGTTTTAGTGTGAAACCAATAAAGCTGTCTTTTTGGTACAAAACACCCTTCTTATGTTTCTCTAGCCGATGTTTCCTTACACAGTTGAGTAAAAGAATAGTTTCACAACAAGGAATTTTGTGTTGTAAGAGTCTCACTTTGGAAGAAACCACCTCAATTTGTGTAAATGACTGCTGAAATTTACTCTAGTTTCAGCTGCCCTTGAAAGTATTTGTTTTGGTATTTTTACCACAAAAGAGTACAGTGGAATTTTTCCCTCATTACATGCATATAAATTACGATAATTAGGAAGACAAAAACAGTTTTAAATGTAAATAGGCTTTAGACTTTAGATTTTAAATGTGTGAATCTGTTCTAATATCATGCAAGGCTGTGACTCCACACTGTGACCACAGGAGGGCAGTATCAACACACACATTTACAACATACTTCCGTCAAATCAATTCTGACTAATGGCTTGCCTGTCACCAATTCTGCCACCAAGTGAGACAGTGCCTCTAAAAGGCAGGGAAGCTCATAAACAAAACTGTAAAACGACGAATTGGAGAACTGTAATCACCTAGAAACTGGACAGCAAAGTAGCAGGCTTCACTGAGCAGAGTCCACTGGATGACGATCTTCTCTGCTGTGTAAAGACCATTCCACATGATGAGGGCCAGGCCTGGAAAATAATGCGATGAAAAGGGAATTTATATATTTAGAGGCACTGGAATGAAGACTGAAAAAACAGGAAGCTTAGGAAAGAAGACTTAAGAGTGATCACACAAACAAAACTACTATGAAAACAGTTTACATGCAGCTGCACTGCCATGCACGTGTGCACTGTGATAATTGGCCTATTGATTCCGTTGAACGCTCTGACTCATTGATTGTGATAAAAGCCTGTGCTCAGTCATTTCATTCCCTGCCATTTTTCCAGTTCATTTTCCTGTATTTCACTCCCACCCACACACACACACGCACGCACACCCACACACAAAAAAAACACCCCATGGGGCGATGGAAACACGCAGGAGTGGGCAGAAAGGTGGGAGGGCTGATCGACTGTATCCTCTCCCTGCCAGGTTCCATCTGTGTGGCAGATGAGACCCCATCCTTCACCCCCCTATACTGCTCTTTGTCTTGTAAGACATCACCATTTTCCTTTGCTAATCCCCACAGCCCTGCTGACATTTAAAATAACCAAGCCCCTGTGTGGCTGGCCTTGTGAGATTTAGCCTGGGCTCCTTTATATCTTCTTCCACAGTGCCATATGTCAAACATTTTTTCTCTCTTTGGGTAACGCAGTAATCAAACAGTGGGTGATTTTTGATTTGTTCAGATTTTACATAGTCAATATCAAGACATGTACAAAGTGTTAGAGATCAGAGAGATTAAATATTTTGTGCTCCTAGGACAATATAAAGTCTAAGTGTTGATGTTCTCATGCTTTATTGCTTGGATTAGTCTAAAATGACAAGCTTACACTACTGAATAATTACTAAGCCTTTGCTTTCACCCTTTTATTATTTTCCTACTTACTTCCCCACCAAAGAGCAACCTGTTTGTTACCTGTCTCTTTGTCAGTTACACTGTGCCTCTTCACAGAGCCATCGCAAACCATCTACTTACCACCTGAGTGACTGACTGACTCGCCGATATGCATGGCATCCTTGTTTTCCTTGTTTCAGATTAAGTGCATTATAATAATCTCAAAAGCCACAATGAACTGGCATATTTATGAGCACTGATTGTCTCCAATGGATGGCATGCCACAGAAGAGCAACAAAAACAACAAAACAAAACTGAATGCAATTTGAGTGAAAGCTGTAACATTTGAATGTAGAGTAATAAAATGCTATCTCTCTGAGTTCCAGGCCAACCCCCCCCACACACACATTACCACAGTACATACACTGTCTTGCCATCCCTCACTGTGTTCCCACCAGATTTAGATCTGATATATGAGACCACAGAAGCAACTGGAGCCTCTGCTGTGAGCATTCTGGAGAATTGGTCTCTGTACTCGTCATAGTGAACTGTACATACACAGAGCTGAATCAAATTACACAGCCTCTGTTTGTAGCCTGGAGGGATGATTTTGCAGCATCAAGAGAGCTTTTGTAAGTCATCTGAATGTTCGTGTGTGTGAACTGAAATGAATGCATTACCATGTGCAGTTGTGCATTTTTGTGAATGCATATACAAAAATATTAAATTGCTCTGTGTCAGCATTCTTGCAGCATGGTGAATGAACTCCCTCATGCATAGCTGCAGTATATTCACTGTGCTGCAGCCACGCATGAGGAAGCATCAATAGGAGTGAATACTTACTAAGCAGTGCTCCTCCATAAAGGCGAATGGAGATGCTAGTCGTGGAGAGCTCCTCCTCAAAAACAACCTCATATAACTGGTTGGGAAACACCAGGGCCTGTGTAGGAAAAGCACAACACAACCCTGTCATGTCAACACAACACTAATCTGTCCTTGCCAAATGGCCCTAAAATACAGCAGCACTGACAAAGTCTTCCTGTTTGTGAGTTACAATCACTGTTTGTGACCTAAACACTGAGGACAGTGAGCCTTAAGGTGCGGTCGCTGACATAGATGGAGCTGTTTCTTCAGATGTTTCTCACTGATAAGATTAAGAGATTCTCTGTTGTTTGTTTTGACAATGAAGTCATTTTCAAAAATCTCCATGTGATGGAAACCAATACAATTCAATGACAACTAGCCACTCATGTGAAACAACTTCTTCTCTATATTAAAGATTTAAATACACTTACCATCAGAGCCATAACTGTAAAACCCACTGCAGAGATCAGTATCCACACCCTGGGAAGAGACACATGACATGTTGTGCTGTATCCTTACTGATGTGCAATACTGATTGTGCATTTGTTTTCTCAGATCTTACAAGATCATCACATGACCTTACACAGTCTGTTGTGTGAACTGTGAGCTGTCCGAGCAGCTGAAATCTCACCTCAGTCCGATCGGCTCTCGCACTGCAAACTTCAGCTCATTTCCGAGCATCTGACTGATCTGTGAGCACACAAAGCAAGACAAAGAAAAGAGGAAATTAGTTATTCAAAGGGAAATTGAAAGCAAACATGTTGTCTTCACATATATGTACACAAGGTCAGCCTTTACCGAGAAACACATAAATAACCAGGAATAATGCGCCTCCATACAGGTGTGTTTCATGTTGCCAACACATCTGTAGCAAGCTGCTGGAAAGAAGCGCGTTAAACAAAGCAGTAGAGACAGTAGAAGGGAGGCAGAGTGTCAAGAAGGACCTATTAAGATGTTAATTAGAGACTGTAAATGTCTTCACCTCCTTAATCACCCCCTGACGATTAAGAGGGTATGTCATAATAACATCTTGCAGTGAATTCTGGATGAATAGCTAACTAGCAAGTCTATGCCAAAAGAAAAACCCCATTTGCTATAAATTTTCTTAATCTAGGCAGCATGAGGACCACGCAACACTCAATTTAGAATCCTCAGAGCCTGAAGCATTTAGTGGGAGAATATTTTCAAAATTTAAAGCAATTGATTATTCACATTGAACAGAAAAACTGTTAGTATTTCATAAAGTGCTGAAAAATACAAGATGAACCTCATCATACAGTAATAGTGAGGAGAGCGTTAATGTGGTAATATCTGTCAGGATACGCTAAAGGACTTATAACTAGTTAATTTTTTTCCTACTCTGCTCCATCAGACAGTAATAAATTCATATGAACCTCTTAAAAAAATTAATAGTAAAACATGCAAGCCTACTCTGCACCTCCATTTCCATCTAGTCGGATATTACTAGCATCTCATCTATAGCTGTCTTAGGGCCAGCAAGATGTAGAGATTAAACAATTGTAATAGTTTTTATATTTCAAAAAGACTAAATAACAGGATTGATATTAAATTCTGAACTTAAGTCATATTGAACAAAATGAAGCGGCTGGATGCAGCCTCTAAAATGTTCTGCTTTCTCCTGTTTTGTCAGTTTGGATATCCTTTCATTTCAAACTGTTGAGGAAAACATGTAATTTGAAAACATCACCTTGGAGTTGGAAATCATGACATTTCAGTTTTTTGACACTCTGTACCCTGAATTTAAAAAAATAATTTCAAAAAATATTCAGCAGAGTAACGATAATGAAAAAATCATTCAAATGAGCTGGAGTGAGTTTAAGGTAGAAACAATGAAAATCTGTTTCACACAAATATGGAAAACTGTAATCTTTCCTATTCTGACTATATGGGATTTTTTGGAGTGATACGGATACTGACATCAGAGAAGTAACATTAATTCTAAACCGTTATGGTGGACTATATATAGTCATTCTTGGAGCAGGAATTAAAATAAACCTTTTTCATGTGCATTGTGCACCAATTTCACACCACTTTAAGAAAGTAGCTCTTGCAAACTTAACTTAATTATTTTCAAACTTAAAATTTGCAAACATTATTATACATCATGAAAACATTTTTTTACACTGTCAGCCAATTAAGAGTAAAAGAAGAATAAATAGAAATAATATCAATAACTAAATATACATTATAACTGTTCAGTTTCAGACAATAGTCAAATGAGTACAAGAGAATGGCCTAAGACTATTTTTTAATTATGCAACGCAACATTTGCCCTTTCATAGGCCGATATCTGCTGGTGATGTCATTCCACTGATGGATCTGTCACGCTCAAATCTTTATATTAATGTATGTAGTTGTTTGGAAAGCAAGGGCACCAACTGATAGCAAGTGAGGAGTGAATCCACTCAGAACGGTAGATAATTAATTGTGATTTATTTGATTGAATAAGTAAATTACTCAAGAAAATGGAGGTTAAAAAAAAAAACTTTCAAAGAACCACACAGAGGGAATGAGAAGAAATAAAGGCTGTTTTCTGCCTGAACAGACAGTAACCCGCAGTGAAATTACAGTTGTTGGTTGGCTGTGAAGTTGTATTCCTACATCGAAAGCCTTCAGGTCTTATCGCTCCCCTAACATCAATGAGTTCCCTTCATCATTAAACATCTCCTCCCTCAAAACTGTTCTTGTGTTGCAGTGAGACAAAGCATCACCAAAACTAAAAATACACTGAACCATGAAAACCACTTAAGCAGAGAAGATGAATTAGTTTCTGGCTAGCAGTGTTTGGAGGGAGCTCACTATCAATTGGAGAGTAGTTTTCTGCTTGATGCGCCTGTGAAATGTCAAACTGAATGAAACAAAATGATTCATGTCGTATACTAGAAAGCCCAAGTCAAGTATTTTTTTTTTCTTTTTATCATTTTCCACCATGCGCTGAAAGTGTAGATGAAGACTGCATCTGGAACATTTTCAAAAACAACTCTTTTTCCATCATGCTCATGAGAGAAATACCCTCACAGTTCAAAGGTCTATATATTATGATAACATCAATAAGACATATAACTTTGTGGAAGTGACTTGCACATCTGCGAACATGTTTGACTTATGTTTTTTTGCACATTTCTCTCATTCACATGGCTTATGCCAACACAAATGGGCTTATACCTCTGGCCTCTTTAGTCAAAAATAGAACAGAGGAAGACGAGAGATTTAATGTCTCCTTAATGGAGAAAAAAGAAATCTCTGTGTTAACGCTTGTTGTAGTGTCTGAATTATTTCCTCTTGCCCAGAGCTGCTTTTTGCCTTGTTATCAGATCCCTTAAAAGAAGAAACCCTTGAAGTTAAAGTCCTAAAAATATAAAGAACTACAAACACTATGTCTCTACTTGCACTGCAGCTGAAGTGTCTGTACATGAACCCGCCTGTGCCAGCTGTGATCACGTGACAAGGTAAATCAGCCTTCCTGTGCCATGGTTTCAGGGGCTGCTTCTGACAGGAACACATAAATATTCATGACTGGCATGTGAAATAGTCAAAGGGAAATGAGCGTCAACTGATGGCACAGGGTTGGCTTGGGGTGGAATGGAGCGGAAGGGAGTCGGGGAGAGAGGGAGAAACAGGAAAAGGAAGAAATACACAATGCTGTTTGTGGAAAGAGACGCTTAATCACAGCTGCTGCAGCCTGGCCTTGTAGTCAGTCACTCAGTCAGCTACCTTCAGTAAACAAAGGGAAACTTGTCAACCAGAGAGCATGAAAAATATTCAGAAGTAGTAGTACAAGAACTACAATTTCCTTTTCACCAAATTAAAATTGGATGGATGCGGTCAGCTTGTGCAGACACATTAAGTAGATAGGGATCACCATTTCATATGTCCAAGCTCGTGGTAATCCTCTGGGATACCAAATGTACACACAATATTGTGGTATGTCTTATCTATGAAGGCCTGAGGGATGTTCCACAAATCATGATTAATGAGTAAGTGAGGTATGTTGAGCCTTGAGCCAGAATTTTGGCTCTCCTGCAACCTGGCTAGATTGCCATGGTCAGGACCAAGTTATGTTCAGAGGTTTATATTGAAATCTGTTGAAACTCCTCTGGAAATAGCATCACTAGTCAATCAATGAGCGATGAAGATTTCAAGCTGAAATGTGTGGACCAAGTACAATAAACCTTTAAGATCTGACTTTAGGTGATTTTATCGTAAAGTAAGCAAGAATGAAATACAATTTTTATTTTGTTGCATCCAAAAGATTGCTCTTTACTTATATTCTTTTTTTTTACCCTTTCACACCCTCTTATAGGTTAAATGAGGTGATATAAGATCAGCACATTTAGTGCTGTACTAACATAAATTGAGTAAATAAAAGTGCAAACAGAGCCAGAGGAAAAAAATGCGGATTGACAAAGATTGTCTACAACCACCGTCCTGACACTGGTATGTCTGATCAGGGCTTCAGGCTTTGTCACGTTAATTAAGGCAAAGAAAGCTTAGCTCTGTTGAATCTGCTTCGTGGTACAGCCCTCTGGGCCCAGGCTTGGTTGTTGCTGCATGACCTTAGAACTGAAAGCTTGCGGATATGCAAAGGCCAAAACGGACACCATTTCTTGGCAGTTGCACTCACATACAGTGGCACAAATACAAAGTGTCTCTCTCTCACTGAAGTATCAGTAACAGGACCAGGACCAGTATCCTTATTTATAAGCAGGTAGGAGGCAGGAAGGGACAGTCAGCGGACTGCGGGAGCACTTCCCTCCTTTGTGTTCCAACCGCAGGAATGAAGTGCTTCCTATCTACACTGATTCCTGCTATGAGGCTAACCGTTAGCTCCCATGGGTCTCTTTAGCACAAACACTTGAAGCAAGGATAACTGGACCAACTCGAGTAGCAGCACATTGTTCAAGTAACAATTTCATTTCTAAATTAGGATCAATGCCACAGTTAAATAGGGAAACCTGCTATTTAAAAAAAAACATGCACAATAGTCTGCATTAGCTGAAGTATTGTGATATTGTACTTTGCATAGACTCTTGCTAGATAACTATTTAACCATTACAGCAAGTATCTTACATCTATAATCTCCCTCAAAAAATAAGGCTAAATAACCTTTAAGCTTTCTTGGCATTGACACTGAGGCTTTAAGTGTTTCTCTTTCTTTATCGGTGCTCTTTAAGAAAGGGGTCTGAGTGGCAGATGTCTGGGTTAGTCTCCTCGCTAAAACATTGAGAGAGAAAACAAACACTCAGAATGGCTGAGAAAAGGGGGGCGACTTCTCATCACAAGATATCAGCCGCCACCGTATGCCTGCTCCCTTCTGTTCCCTTCCCTTCTCCCACTTGGCTGATGAATATTTCAGCGAGGAAAAGTCATCTCTGGCTATGCTCATTCTAATGCAATCTGATAAAAAATAATCATGGGGTTCTTAATATTTGAGTCCTCTGAAACGGAACAAGACATTTCTGTGGGTCTGCAACTGTGCAGCTCAAAATACATAACTAGAAAGAAATGTTTTTGTGTCTCCTGCCATGACCCAGCATGTGATCTGTTGTTTTGTTGCGTACATCACTGTGCACTGTCTATATGAGTGTGCACATACATATGAGGCTGGAGTTTAATACATGAGATGAAATAGGCAGGGAGTCTCTCAGGGGAGCTGGTCACATCTCAGTGGAGCTGCAGGAGCTCATGGGATTACGTGATCTAGATTTACTGAAGCATGAGGAGCAAATGCACACAATGGGACACTACGAGAGTGATGAGCCAATTAGCAGCACATTGTGGCTCTTAAAAGGAATCCATAGCTCTGCTCTGGGTTAATGAATGCATCTGTGGTTGAGTGCCATTTTTGTTTGTGCATTGCTGCAACATTATCCATCTGACAGATGGTTTAACACTTTACCTCACATTTAAAACCAAGCAGTTTGTTGTGCAGTTGTTGTCAGCATAATTGCCCCATATTGAATACAAATGACCTAAAACAAAAAAAAAAAAGTGACTTAACTGACCTTTGAGCGGTGCACCTCGCCATCATCATCCTCGCCGCCGACCCCGAGGATCTTCCGGCTCTTCAGACGGCTAATCAGGTCTGTCTGGCTGTGCTTCTTCATCAGAGGAGGATGAGGTTTGGACGCCATGATGCAAACACCTGACAAAGAGGATGGAGACGTTCAGAGGGCAAGCAGTATGTATGGGTTGTTGGAGGCAATAATGAAAGAGAAATATAAGGAGAGAAGATGGGGAAAAAAATGTTCCATTAATATTATATAAGAGACACCAGTGAAGGTTCCCCTTGGTTATTAACCCTGAAGAAGGCACCTTTCTACTTCACAGGCAGGAAGAGGGAGCTACCAATTCACCTATAATCCCTTTGAGGACTTGACTTATGCAACTTAGTGGGGGTCTAGCAAATACAGGCAACCCATAAACCCTTTTTCTTATGTCAGACTGGAGGCAGGAGCCGGATGTCCTTTAGGTCTGCTGGGAGGCCATAAACACAGACGCAGGTGCCTGTTCAGAGAGCCAATGGATCTGAGAGAGACACAGACTATTGCTGTATACACAAACACACACACACATATTGTATGTATATGTACACACACACGTAAATTGAGCTGGGTCTCACTGTCAGTATCCATCAACTTCCACTTACGACATGTGATATTTATGTCTCATTTAAAATGTATCCTCCATGTCCTTATTCCAACTATCCAATTTCTTCCATTTCCTTTAGTATCGGCCCAGCTTCCAGCAAAAAGCTCTCAGCGTGATTTATTTTTATCCTCACATGCTGCTGTGATTTAAAAAAACAAAACAAAACAAAAGCAATGCTGGACAGTCAGCCAGATTTGTTAGATTTCAAGTAATATAAAATATTTTTTCACAAACAACAAATGCCGGATAAAAGGAACTCTGGTTGCCCTTTTTAAGTCTGAAAGTTTGCTACAGTTTTTAAACCTTAAAAATAAAGCTGTGATTCATGCATTCTCGTGCATCTGTTTCAGTAAAACTAACCATTTGGGCTTTCTTTCATGAATATCACCTACTAATGAAAATAATTACATTTCCTGGTCTATGCACTCATAAAATCCCATATTTAATATATAAACTAAAGATAAATATTTATGACAAACATTAACATGTCATCTTTTTGTTTTTTTCTTCACAAGTTGGCTGCTAACTGTGATAGCATACACTGCTGTGCTACTATTGATCAGTTTAAAAAAATAGTGCCAGTAGATTCAATCTTTAACAAGAGAGATCCTCATCGACTCAATTGTGTAACCTCCACCATGGTTCAACTGCGAACACACGCGATGCGATGGCCTGTCTAAAAATTGATGGCTACTCCACAGGGCAATTCTTTAGAGGAGTTAAACAAGAGGAGTAATTCAACAACTCTCTTAAGGATGGGAATTCCACTGTGAGCAGACAGCATTGTCCCCAGGAAAGAAAAGAAACAGTGCTTCCAGGAAACAACACACAGTGCTCAGTTTTCCACCATTTAGGGAGTGTCATCCCAGCTAGAGGCACGTTGGGCATTAAATAAATAGACACAAATGCTGATGGTTTTCCCATAGAGGCCCATGTGTAAATCCTGGGAAAGATTTTGTGAGATATTTAAAATTTTTGTAATAGCTATGCCAGAAAGATGTTGATTTTAAATATATTTGATTCTGTCTGCTGCTACACTTTTATTTTGCATATTCTACTGGAATTTATGCTTTACTATAATACGTTTTGTTAATCAATCATAATCATTTTCAGATGTACTTGGACAGCAATGCATTATACGTCTTCTTCAAACTTTGCTCTCCTTACCCCTACATCCTTCTATATTTTGTGCTTAGCTGCAACAGACAGGTAGTAACAAGAAAGCATGCTTATGTGTCTAAACTTCTGTCTGTGACACATATGGCAAGGCTTAACAACATTCTTGTGCATTGGCATGCATACATAGGCTTGCAGCGGTCAGTGAAGGTTACACAGCATGTGTTCAGGCTTCTGTTGTCAAACATTCCACTTGGACTCCCACACAGAGCATGAGGCTTGAGACTTTCCCTTTTCTGTAATTATTAGCAAGAAGAGGCACCACATAAAGAATAAAAAAGGAGAAGGGAAACTTTAGTAGGCATGCAGAAACCTATTTCTCACAACTGGGACAGGGAATCTGATGAAAGGACTTTGTACAAAAGCTGAGCTTTACAAGGGGGAAAAGGTATGATTTTTTTTAAAGTATTTTAAGGCATTACATAAAACCCTGATTCAAATTGGTTGTGACACAGTAAAAAATGAAATAAAAACAACAAAACAATGATTTGTAAATCCCCCTTTTTTCTATATTTCAAATGAATACAGTAAACAGACAATATGTTCTCATATACATTTTGGTTCATTCATACACTCATTCTCAATTTAATGCATTAACTCATTAATGAATTTGATAGACCAATTTCCAAATAAACATTATTCTCTTATATAGTCTGATGCAAAAAATGTCACTTGAATCAGTGTGTTCTCAGAGTGATTGTACTGCTTTTGGCTAAACCATGTTAATCATCAGGTGAAACAGACTGGACATAAGATCAGTCACTCATAAAGCAAACTAACTTGCTTCATTACATTGCATCCCTTTAAATTTACCATCTACCTTCTAATCCTCTTTCATTTCAAGCATAAGCCCACTTGTTGTCTACAAAATAGAAAGTAAACAAGCAAATCCTCCTCCCTGTTTTCATCGCCACATAACAGCACTCGTCTGAGGCACAAATCAGAAGCACACATTGCAATACGTCACTGAACATGATGCAAAGCTATTGCAATGCATTGTGGCCCTCTGAATGATGATCTGCTTCACAAAATTTAACAAAAGGATTCATCAAAATCTGTGGTCTGTGTGCAGTAAATAAGACATACCTCACTGCAGGCACTGACAAATCACACGTTTCTTAAACACAGAATACCATTGCATGTCTCCATTTGAATCTCCGTGCCAGTGCTCCTTGATTCGCCAGAGTAATGCTGATACAGTTGCCTAGCAACTGCCAATGGATCAGCTGCTTCTTAATTATTGAAAGCACCTTTTTGATTCAAACCACCTTTGATGATGAGGTCTCTGCTGAGAGCCACCAGTGACCACACTGTCATAAGTGATATTTTAGGATAGATGAAGAGACTTTGATCTGTGTTCAGTCAACTGGAGAGAAGACATACTCTAATACCCTAATGAGTGGCTTCTTGTCAGCATAAGAGACCTAAAGAGGGCCTACCTAATCTCACTCCGTCAGACTCCAACTGATAAATTAGGGCGAGTCAGAAATCAAACCACAACTCACCTGGATAATAAACGCAGGGTCAAGTGTGGAGATGAGAACAAGGCAAGAATTGTGGAAAATTATGAATTATTGAGAGAGCTGGACAGGGTGATAAATAGAAGCTGAATCTAACAGCAGATCAACTGATATATAGGTCAATTTTTTGGCACCTCAGAGTAAAATATCACATCCAAAGAAGGTATATCCAGTGGCTTTGAAGATTACGTCTGGGATGATTTCGACACAAATATATTACACAGTGAACTACCATCCCTTCAAATACAGCACACACAAATTATAATCACACACTGCATCACAATAAGTTATTTTCCTGAAAGTTTGTACAAAAAGATTGAACACAGGTTTTGATACTTATTGGTACAGGGGTGTTTAATCTATACCTTAAAAGGTCTCCAGTAGAGGTGACCCAGCCCGACTAAAAATTTAGCAAATATGTTGTCTGAAAGGTTGGATTGGTTATTAAAGTGAAGCTTTTAATGACTTAGAGTCATAGTGAGATGTTTTTCCCCAGTGGGAGCACAAGTGTTAAAACAATCAAATGCTCTACTGCGCTTTAAATGATACTTAGTAACGTGGTTGCTTTACATGCTGATTGCTTTTCATCTGCAGGTTAAAGGTGGTCTTTCTTCTTACGATGCTACACTAAATTTTTTCTCTAATTAGCCTTTCATGCACCAAATAAAATTAACTAGGAATATATCATTTTTAATGTCAGTTAGGGTTGCCTTTTTTTTTTTTTTTTAAACAAAGTCTTAAAAACCTATTCAAATAGAAATGCATCAGTGTTCTGAAGAAGCGGAAAGAGACGTGTTTAGTAGTGCTAATTATACAGTTTCTGCCTGTGTGAAGCCATTCAATTCAGATGTTAAATGCAATTAGTGTAAGGTGTAATTATTCCTCCACTAGTTACATTATTATGGATGAAAGCAGAAGAATGGCAGCTGAAATCATAATTTAAGACGCAATATGAAAAGCACCTTACAATTAAAACTTTGCCATCCAAAGATACCTCAAGAATATTTGTCAATTCAGCATCAGTGCCATGTTAATATGGGGATCATTTCTAGAAGATGTAGCTATTTTTGGAGTAAATGAGAAAATGCTATTTCTATTGAGGGAATCCTGTTTCTGATTGTGTGTATTAGTTGACAGAATTTTAAGGCCAATATTATGGCCAATTAAATGATATTGATTGAAACCGTGCCACAAAAAATACAAGGGTGGATAGAATCACCATCCACAAACAAAAAAAGGGTATATTTGTAGGTTCCTCAAAAGCATTGCTTGTGAGATAAGGAACTGCATATACTCTGAAGGAAACATCAAGAGGAAGGTGTATCAGCAATGATTGCAGGGAAGCCAGCAATTGATTCAGTCTGAAGAGAAAGGGTTTCTTTCACTGCCTGTGATCTAGCATGTCTTTGCAGAATATAAATGCATTTACCTCCTAGGGGAATAAACGAAGAAAGGGAACAGAGTCACAGAAGAATATATCAATGAATCTGTCTGTGTGTAGGTGAAGATACAAGGTTAGTCCACCTGGAGTGTAGAGTGAACTAAACCTGAGAGATGAGTACCTGCAATAATAGGAGAACCAAACAATATTCTCTCTGTTCCTTCATCAGGGTTTTATGACAGAACATGTGCTGTGAAAATGAGAAGCTGCTAAACATAGGAAGAAGAAGTTGCAGGATAGGTGCGAAACTCCCCGAGAGATCTCTGGTTAGTCACAAGAAAGACGTTCTGTGAAAAAAATTATTGTATCTTATGAACAAAGCAGCGTGTGGGCGTGGAGGACCAACTGTGAACAAATGTGTTACTCAAAATAAGAAAGCAGACTCTACAGCTTGCTCATCTCCTCCTCTGTTCCATAAATAGCACGAGACACAGTTGCCCAGTAGCATCTCAATCCCCTCACCGCTGTGTTTGAGATATCTAGCGGCATTATATAGTGCCAGCAGCAAATCACGCAAAAAACAACACTTCTACCAAACAGACTCCACAAACAAGTGTGAGTAGTTCACCCTCAATGAAATGTCTGTCTCTGGAGGCCGCTCAGAATAACTTACTGATCCTCTGTAAATGTATTACCTCTTATGGTTAGTGTTTATGGTATAGATTACTCATTGCCCTGAGGAATAGTGGAGCTTCAGCAGAGTAATATTGAACTGAGGACAGCAAAATACAATCTCCCATGATCTGATGGAATAAGATCTAGCATCTTTGAGCGTTATGGATTCCAGATGTCATAATAGTGTTAAGAGTTGCTTGTTTGCCTTGTCTCACTGGTGCAACAGGCCAAGCCTCTCCACTGCCACTAGGATTGGAGCTTTAAACCAGAGAGGAGTCTGGAGAAATGTTTTTAGCAGCATTTGCCATATTTGGAAACGATATCCAGAGGCCTGTGCCAAGAGGATGAACCCCTCCTGACATTTTTTTTACCCCAGGATCACATATTTAATTAATCCAGTGAAATATCTTTCCATCTACAAACATTACAGACCTCAAAAATATGGAGTGTTTTTTATACCGTATTTTATTGTAGTCTTTCCTCCACCGCTATCTTGCTGATGAAGTAGAAGTGATTGATGCATGTGGAGTTCAAATGTTGGATGTTATACTCGGAGCAGATGGGAAGTGAGGGTTATATGTCAAACAAACAGTGATATGTTTGCAGGTGATAAAAGTAACTGGAAAAAAAGACTGACAACAATCACTGGAAATGACAAAAGCATGAGTTTTCCTTGACGCAGGCCAACATGTCTGCCTCATGCCCTCGAGCTAGGGGAGCTTGGTAACCGCAGGAGTCCACTTTAAAATCTGTGAGTGCTCAATATTTTCACAACAACTTCAGATACCTACTCAACAGTTGAACTAATTCACTCCCACTAGCCATACTGTTTACTAGCAATACCTGTGGCATTCAGCACCGTGAGCAACTGTGATCAGAAACACAGTATTTTGATAAAGTGAAACAGCATGAGTGGGAATTTATGACAAACATTCTGAAAGGGCATTCAAGGTTTTTCCTCCCAAACTCTGAGCCTATATAGGTTTCATATCATTTTCTTTTGAAATGTGTTTGTTCACAAACCATGTATCATTCTGCAATGTTTTACAGCTCAGCATTCCTGTAACTATTCCTGTATCAGGTTTCAGTCTTATTGTTTTCTGATCCATTGGCTTTATTGCTGTGCTCTTTGAAAGCTGCAGTGAACTACAGTGACAAGGCTGGGTTGAAACCTTCAACTGAAGCTGAATGCTATAAAAAAACAAACAAAACAACAACAACTTAAAAAATGCAATCATTTGCAAACCCTCATTTCTGAAATATTTGGATGTCTAAAAATATAAATAAATATAAAACCATAATCAGGTAATCCTTTGTGACATACATTAAATAAAAACTGTACAAAAAAAATGCATTGTATGTTCAAAATGGTTAACTAAATTCTAAATTATGCCTCCTGTTTCTCTTTCACGGACCTTTATGGAATTGGGGTTGTACATCTAATTGAATTAATGTAATGCCAATTCCTGGATATTAAATGATCATCTGACAATTCTGGAGCACTGACAGTAAAATTTGTTCAAGTGTACGAAATCAGCATAGATATGTTACATGGTGAAACCTTGTTTTAGTCATATAATTGTCGACTGCCTTAATTTAATTATGTATCATGGTGTCAGGTGCATAATGTATATTGTATCAGTTAGGAGTTTCACAAAAAAAATGTTTTATGAATTTTACCTTCAGCAGTGGATGAGATATAAGGATTTGCAAAACAAACTCAAATGTTACCATACATCAACATCCCACTGACACAATCAGAAAAAAACGAACACCATGAATAAACATTAGATTTTACATGTGTTCAAAGTAACTCTCTTGTGTCTGCTACACAAACTTTAGGATTATAAACAAAACACTAACCAGGAGAGAAAAATCCTAGAAAGTCATGTTACCTCACAAAGCTGCTACAACCCTTAAAGTGTCCCTTTTATCTTCAAGTGGCTTGCATAATCACACATTTGACACATTCAGGTGACCGTGACATCAGTACAGCTCCAAAGCAGGCACTGGTAACAGTGAACTGCACTCTTTATCAAACAAGCGGGGAGAGTGAGCCGGCAGATGTATCCAGCCATCCAGGGGTGTTGAATGCAAATCGTTTCCTTCAAAGTAATGGTTTCCCTGCCTAACAGATGCTGGCTCTGATGTGGTGGAAATTACAAATGAGGTTTAGTTGTGGCAAAAGGGCAGAGAAAACAGATGAGCACAGAAAGCAGTGCTTATGACAGCTGGTGATAAACAAAGGACAATGGAGAAAGCAGAGAATTCCTATCTTGAGTCAGAACAGGCCACCAATGCATACCCTGGAGACTGGACTCTATACAACGCTGAGAAGATCTGTACACACAGTCAGCCTGAGGAGAGGACTCCTCCTCAGCTCCTATCAATGGATTACTGTGCTGAGTCAAACAGATTAATGCAGTACAACCGTCTGGGGACAGTAACCATGGAATTGCCTGGTTCTAATGATTCCTGGGATTTGGCGTTTCCCGGGCCTAATATTCAGCCATTACATCACACTGCAGCAGGGGAAATTACCCCTTGTGTGGCAAACCTACTCCAATGTGGTTATGTAAGAGTGTTCCTAGAGGGTTTCTGAACCTCTTTTGGGAGTCATTATTGGGCTACAGGCGTATTCCAGCAGTCATTGTCACTGTAATGAGATGTTAATGCTACATATGTTAGGGCAGGGTTATTATTAATACACACGTTGAAAAAGTTTAGTTTCAAAATGAAAAGAATCATGATTAAAAGCTACAAGACTACCCTTCTAATAAGGGGATATATCAATCAAAAACATGGGTTTCTGAACAACAATTTCTTGCACTGAACTCAGCTGTAGGGATTGTGGATAATCACGGAGTTCACATAACAGCGGTCCAGCTGTGCCTCAGTGGAGGCAGCCCTTCATCCCTCCCCCCTCCTTGCACTACAACTAGTCCTTCATAAATCAATTACAAGGAGAAGAAAAAATAAAAGGACTGGAATTATTTTTCTGCAATGTTTTTTAAGCCTAAACTAAATACATTAACACCGTATTTGGAATTAAGGAAACTCTTACTGACATTGATACATCACTTTGGGACTGGAGACACTGATAGACAATTTTCACTATATTCTGACCTTTGATAAACAATTAGTCCAGAGAACTGTTGGCAAATTAATTGATAATAAAATAATAGTATGTTTCAACCATAATCTTTAATTGGGTCAGAGCAGTAGGAGCCAACACTTATTTTTAATATATAAATGCATAACCCCAAAATATAATACAGCCACCACTTATTAAAAACAACAATGTGACCCAAAAAGTGCATATAGTAATGGTGTGCAAGGAAGATGGGAGGTTTATTTTAACCAGCTGTAAGAGTGGAGACATGTGGAGCATGGTACTGATGGGGCGGAGGGTGAGGGGGCTCCAGTAGTATGAAATCACTGAGGCCTGCCAGTGATTGCTCGGTGTTTCTATCTATGGAGCCATCTTGACACGGCAGGCTCACTGTGAGACCAACGTGGACGCACTAAAGACACGGTGAGGTAAAGCAGAGCTGACACATAGTGCACACACAGCTGGGAGGTGAGTGATCTCCTATAAGGAGCGAGACAGCAGGGATCCATCACACTGAAAGAAGATGAGACCATCCTGGAACGTAAACACCAACAAAGCTTAAAAGCTCTGTTAGACACAGAGAAAGAACCAACCAGTAATTTTTTACTACTTACGTATAATTATTATTATCATACTGCTACGCTGTGACAAACAGTTGGGGTAATTGTTGATTTCCTCGCCTATGCAGCTGCATATTATTGCCCTGTCACTATGATTTTAAGATAATAGGTTCTTACAATTACACAGGTTTGAAAGCAGAGGCAGATGTTCTGTTTCATTATTGTACAGAAACACCAACTAAAGCTGTAAAAGTTTCAAAGATTGGACTGCATAATCTTAAAGGCTATAGTGGTTTTGAATTGTACTGCTTTAAACATATAAATAACAAGGTAAACAAATTACGATTTATGAAGGTGAATTTATTGCAGGACTTTTGTGTTTGACTGCATTTGTTTAAACTATTTGTATCTAATAAACTGGTCACTGAATGTGCAGCATGTACATGGGGTCTCTGCAGGGTTAAGTCACAAGAAATGAGCTGGAGTCACAGGTAGCTGGAAATACCAGATGTCAAACACTTGTTGTTCAGGGTACCTGGTAGCCAAGACTGCTTAATGATCAAATGAGGCAGGCTTTAATGATGCACAACAAATGGTTATTAGTGGACAAAAACTGCACCCAATTATTTCCCCCTCAAGACTGCTGTCATATTGAAGCAAATGTTTTTTAAGCAATCCATGGGTAGCCACACAAAACACCACCACAGTAACAGTGGTTGTGACAGATTTGCTGTGAAATTAATTTTGATTGGTAGAGTAACAGAATTATTATTACGCTTACAGGGTTGTTTTGGATCCACAAGGGAATCTTAGTAAGAATTGTGAGTAGCTGTTTAATAAATAGACTGCAACAAGTAATGATTAGAAATAATGATTAGAAATCCTTTTGAGATTGTATTCGACTTTAAATTCCAGTTTGGCAGGAAGGTTTGAGAACTTACAACCCACGGTGACCTGTAGATAAAAGGATAATTCTTCCTCCTTTCAGAAATACACTTTGAAGAAGGCTCAACATATAAATCTTGTGGAAGAGGTGTAGTCAGTTTAGTCTGAGAGATTACGAGAGGTCTTTGTTTCTGACCCTAGAATGTAGACCTCAAAGTATAATGTACATAGGAAATGTAAGAAAGACCATGTTGGTTCTCTATAAAGTTGATTCTCTTTTCACTACTGAATGCCATCTCTAAAGCTTTCCTGTTTACATTCTTTTGCTCATCTTATCTTGTTGATCATCGTGCCAAAGAATTAAAAAGGGACTGTGAGGATCTGCAATTTTGTAAAAGTTGAGCAACTGTGTCTCTCCGTTCTTTGTAAAAGCCACAGGGCAGTAATCGTCTCCCCTTGTCAATGAGTTTTGAAGCAAATTAAACACCTTCCTAGCTTCACTACTGGAGTGACAGCAAACACGACAGCACAGAAATGCAGAATTTCTCAACAATATGTGATACACTTCAAAAGGTGCTACCAAGAGCTTCTGCTTTTTTCTTTAGAAATCAATTCAAACCGAATCATTAAGTCTCTCTCTCACAAGAAACACATCAATTGCACAGCTGACTGATTCCCGGGATGCCACATACGACATTTCAAGCCTTCCACTTGTTTTCCCTCCTTGCAGAGCTCGTCTTGCTTGTTGAAGGGCTACCTGGTTGCTAGGCAGCCCTGCTCAATGACGGAGAGTACTCATTTGAGGGCTAAATCTGCATCACTAAAGGATGTCTCCACGTGGAAGTAATTGCAAGGTAAAGGTCAAAGAGAAATCTTTAAAATATCCAGAGTATTGCCTTTTTATGACCATCAAGTAACATGCAGTTTTTTTCCATTAAATCTTTGCATTTCTATCATCTGAAACCTCCCTCCCTCTCCTGAACATGTGTAAGAGAGCCTACCATATAACCGTCATTGTATGCTCATTATTCCAGGCAAGATAGCAGTAATGGATGCACACACATGTCTCCACACTTCTAGTGCCTATGAAGTTCAAATGAGCCAACAAGAGGGCTGTACACAGCCAACATCAGGATTACAGTGTGTCTGTGCTATTCAGCTTTCCCAGAATGTGGCCAGAAGCACACTAGCAAGAGCAACAACTTCCATCTCTTTGTCACACACTTGAAGATTTGGCAACAACGTGGGCTCACTCTCTACATGATAAATGACTGCATACATGACAAATGAACCGCATTCAAAAAAGAAACCTGTAGCTTACATTCCAACACAGGACGTTTGTGGAAAGAAAGCGAGAGATGTTATCACAGGTATATTGCCAGTGATCCACCAGACACTGACATGGGTTCACTCTGACTTGTTAATGGTGACAACAATTTCAATTTCCTATTTACTTTCCATTACTTAATTTTAAAAAGGGCAGTAAATAACATTGAAAATATATCCATGACTAGCCTGGATAGCCTCCACACAGCTTTTATTCTCATTTCAAACTTGTCACATACGGACATATTGTTAGACGTTTGATTTGCATCACCTGTTAAACCAAATGGTAGCCCTATGGTAACATGTATATGTATCATGTCTAAATTGGCTGCTGCAACAAGGTGCTGAGAAGCTTGAATACACACAGTTGGAGCAGCAGTGGGGCTTGATTTTCTTGTCAGGATGACAGAGTTGTTTGCTGCTACATTAATGTTCTGAATGTCCTTTACAGCACCTTTAAAGTTGTGTGTTTCAAGAGCAAAAATGATTGAGGATGTTGACGTTTCTTTTTTTTTTTTTGCCCGTGTTGACAATACAAACTTCTATCTGATGCATTCCAGATGTCTCCATCAGAAATTCATATATCCACAGTGTCTCATATTCCACGAGACACTGTGGATTTTTATCATCAGTATTGTTAAACATTGCTTGATAAATAGTTCTTTAAATAAAGAGGAACATTTCTTTCAACTTGTAAACATAAACCTAGGAAAATTTTTCATTTTCATCAATTTAATAAAACGACTTCATTTTGATTTTTTTGTTCATCTTTTTTGTCCCATTTAAGTATGACAGCAATCAGGCAGATATCTTCATAAGTAATTTGACTTTTAACCACTCCAACACAGTGTTTACTCTTTCTTTAATCTCTCTTTTTTAAAATGTCTGTGCAAACTGAACTAAAACTAACCTACAGTGACAAATCACATTGTTTTACAGCTCACACTGCAAGAGCAACAACATCAATAACAAATGGGACAGCAATGATCATGGACAGGCTACCTTGTCAAAAACCACAACACTATAGTAATGAGTTTGACTAGGTCAACTAAATTATCTATATTATAGAGCTCAATCTCAATTTGAATGTCACTGGAGACAAAATGGTCCAGAATAAAGAGCAATAACCCTTTATAAATAGGGTTTTGGCAACCATTTTTAATCATTAACAGCAAGTTGTGCAGCACTGTCACACACACTGCTCCCTCTGTGTTAAGCTGCTGCTGCAGGTGTGTTGTGCTGCTAATTCCTTGTGATTGTCTGTTGTGGCACACCACAGTAGGTTGTTCATTGTCTGAAGTCTGCTAAACCGAAACACTTCCCGATACTTGCTGCCCTTTTTCTCTCCTAATTCAGGACTTGAAGACTCTATAGACACCTAATCATGGCAACACATGTAGTTCTGCATCAGTTGAAAAGTACTATTATTGCTGCCTAAAACAATATCTTAATTTTGCTGCAGCTACTGAAGCCACACGTTTTCAATTCCTTATTTGGCAAAAATGAAATGAAGTAATAATTTCTACTTTCTTTATAAAAAAAAATGGCATTTATTCATTATAACATTGCCTAAAATAAATGTAGTTTTTACTAACTAACTTCACCAATGCAGTGCTCAACCACACATGCACATTGCCATTTAATACATATATCACATGAAACACATGATGTATATCCTTAGACATTAAATTAACAATGTAACTCAAGAAATAATTGAGTAAAACTCAGAGTTTGCCTTCGACCATGTTCAGGCAGACAGACAGTGTCTTTGGTGAACATTATTTATTTAAGTTTGGTACCCAGCCCAAACTCAAGACAGCTAAAGCGGTAGAAATTAAATTATATTTAAACATTGTGCAGAAACATTGAAATTCGCTGTAGGTCAGAATGTCTTGTACCATGAGCCATTTTCTTTCAGTGACAACCCTTGTCTCCAAGCTAAGAGAAGTACCTCTGTTCAAAACAAAGAATCTAATTTAAGCAATTCATCAGGCTGTCATTGTTTCTGTGCTGCTCAGCTCTGACGCAATGACAGAAACACTTGAATCAATTTCCCCCATCAGTAAGCAGAGCACCTTCCACAAACAAGTGCAATACACACAGCTGCATCCTCACCAAGCACGCACATACATTTCTTGTTACTATTCAGACTCTATGATTGTTTTGTCCATCATTCTCCCACACTGCAGACAGAGTGCAAATAATAAAGGTTCTCTGTGACAGAAAATCAATACTTGGAACATTGCATTTCATGGCCCAACTGAGAGTTCAACCTGCCTCTTGCCTGCACAACATACAAGTCATTCTTTAAAATTTGCAAGGTACCTCTTAACAGTTCGTCAATTCAGCGTTAATTAATTAATGGTTGGACAGCAATAGATTGTGCAAAAATAATCTGGTGACAGGATTCCAGAATTTGATTCCAGAAGCAATAACATCTCTACTTGGAAATGTTATATCCTTGTTCAGGAAGTGGAGGGTGAGGTCAGGAGCAGAAACAGCCCTCTTTACCAGTAGACAGGTCTAGGTATGTATATCAGTGAATACTGGTTTGATTTTGGCTGAAACTTGTAACAGAATTCTCTTTCAGAATGCTCCTCGAAACAACTCCCGAACTTTTTGATGTGTCTGTGTGTATGTGAAGGGTTTCATGTAGGGAAATTGCCTTTTTTGCCCTAAACACATTCAAGCCGTATTAGACTACCAGAAAAAGGTCAGACAGCTTGTCACTAAAATTGTGGGCAGAATTTGCTTGACAGCCCACAGCAGTGGCAGCAATCTGTGGAGTCCTGGAGCTAATTGGGTTGCTTTCACAGAAGGAAACAAGCAAAAAAAAAAAAACACACATAAAAATAAGGCCATGGCCAGTGAATAAAACTGACAGTGAATAATATACTTGCCCTCTTGTACTTGATGATTCATTCATTTTTCATTCATTTTCTGAACCGCTTCATCCAGGTAATCCCGGGTCACGGGGAGGCTGTGCCTATCTCAGCCGGCTCTGG
>JAOWBC010000049.1:4907896-4918867 GCA_028566105.1 Hypoplectrus providencianus | reverse complement strand
ACACACACACACACACACACACACACACACACACACACACACACACACACACACACACACACACACACACAAGCAGCCAAAACAATCACAATGCTTCACTGTGAGCATGAATGCATACATACAAGATCCAAACAACCAGTCTCCACAGCTGACCAGCACAGCCTGGTATAGTCCTCATTTTGGGTGACTGCAGGCCTTTTATTACACACATTCCAGTGACTTAACAATTAAAAATCAGTGCAGGGAAACAAGCAAAACTTTGACTTACCAAATACAGAATCAACTAGATGTAGAGTGATCCAAATCCCAGTTGAAGAAGATGCTTCTGCCACTGTTCTGCTCTTTCAATTGTCTCAGTGTCTCCAAACTTAACCTATCAATTGAGAATTGGAGCATGAGTTCACAAAATGTATTAATTATTTGTTTTTAGTAATGGTCATTACTAGGGTTGAAAATAATAAACCGTTTAACTTTAAAACAAAAAATAATCATGATTAATACTGTATAATCAGTTACAGTGATAATTAAGGTTACAAACATGATGTCAAGTATGCCTGATATTTCCCATTCGTTCTGTTCAGCATACTGGTAGTGAGACAGGGTTGCACTGTCAGCTCAGTTGAAAAACTTAATTTCAGCAAGTTTGTTTGCATGAGACAAGTGTTAATGTCAAGTATTTCTTGCCTTGGGTTATTTCTGCAGCTGGCCAGCTTGTTAGGCACTTAGGCTATACATCATCCCTGCTTGCAAGGCAGGAATGTCAGTTAACAATCAGTTTACTATGGTTGGCTTACATAAAACAAAATGTAAATAAATATCCCTAGACGAGACAAAAATAGTCCCATAAAAAAACACATTAAAACTTGGAGCAAAAAAATGGAAAATCAAGCAAATCAATCAAAACACAGCACCATTAGATGTTCAACATTAAAATATAAAGTAAAGGGATTACCAAAGATAATGAATCCAAAATGAGATTTTGCTGAGATTATGCAGAGGGCTGGAAACGCCTGAGGGAAATTACTTGCCATATATACACAGAAATTGTCCAGTGTTTTGACACCACTCAACAATGGAATTGCTTTTCTGTGTTTCCCAGATGTAATCAATGAGTTGAGCAGCCTCTCACTGCCATAAAACGGCAAAGTCTGAAAAGCAGCATATGGTCTTAGCTTCTCTAATCTTGTCCACTGGAAATAAACAGAGGCACATCTGCTGTAGTCTCATTATTAAAGCCTATGGCAAACCCACTGTCACACCAGGCAGTAGGAAATTAAAATGCGAAGATGCCAGGAAGAAAGCCATCTTCATTGGCAGAAATTTATTGCTGGTAACAGTAGTCCCGAGAGACAAACCAGAAGTCAGCACGGAAAGATGAAACTAAATATAGCTAACCACCAGTTTGCTGAGGTAAATCATATTTGTTGCTATTTTTAGAAAGCATGTAAAGCCACAAATGCGAAAACAGTGCTATATAAGAGTTCAGAGCCGTGATTGTTAGAAATACACAACCTCTTCTTTGTGTATCAAAATATCTAAAACAAAGATTTGAGGCAAATATTTGTTTTACAGACAACATTTAGAGAGAAATCACTTTGAGCTTTGTCGTCTGATCTGTTGGGAACAAGTGCCTCAGGGGGTGTGAATACCACCCTCACATTTTCAATGCCCTGCAAACGTACAAGTCAAACCAAAAAGAACCATTACAGTGATCATACTTACAGTTTGTTATGTAATTAGTGGACTGCACTGTGAACAAAAGCATTAATTAGTCACTGCAGGGTTAAAACAAAAAAGGGTCACCATCTGCTTTAGCTACACAGCATGCCAAGAGTGTGTGTGAAAGACCTGTGGGACTGCCCAAGGCGGTTCTAGTTGACACTGCCTGCCTCAGTGCATCTTTTGAAAAAAAAAAAAGCACACAACTACTTTCGAAGGATAAGGATAATTGCACGGCCTGCATCATTCAGACCAAGTCAACCCTATCCAGTCTGGTGTGGTGCACAGGGACACATTCAAAACTTGCAAAGCCAAACAATGCTTGGGATGGTTATATTGTAATGTGTTATTTTCATTGGTCAGACAGGTATGAAGTACAGTTGAAGGCAATGTGTACCACCTCAAGGTGACACAAAGAGGCATGCTGTTGTTCTGCATGAGAGCCATTAGTGAGAAAACCCTGCAACAAAAGCTGAAAGAGTCTTTGAGGGTTGGCTGAGGTGACAATATCCTGCAGTCACAAGCACTCATGAAGTGAAAAAAAATTGGTCTTAAAGGTCAGAATCAGGCCAGATCTGACCCATTTACCAAAGCCACTTCTACATTTTGAAAGTAGAGTGCTACTATGTTAGAACTGAAAATGTCTAATGGTTTGATTGCTTTGGTTAAAAAGAACAGAGATGCTCTTGAACACGTACCTCAGATGGATAAATGTGGATGGCTACATCAGCACAGCCACAGTAATACTCAACAGACATCCACTGCTGCCCACTCAACATTAATCTTGTTCATTTTCCACAAACCTGAAAACTTTGTCACCATGGTGCACAAAGAACAGAAAAGGAAGCCCTGTTTCATCTTTCTTATTTCCTTGGCCAATTAGAATCCCCCGCCCGCCCACAGGGCTTGGATGACATGTTGATTCCTGATCACAGGGCGATTAGAGAAAAAACGGGCGACTGCTGCCATGGGAATAAGGCTTGATTCATTTCGAGATATAAGGAATGTAACAACCCCCATGTTGTTTCCCTCATGTTATGGGTTTTTGTTTGACCCAAGCTAGCAGCTTGGGTTAACTTTTGTTGTGTGTTGAAATGTTTGAGGCATTACAGACATGGGCATGTGGATGCATGTGCATGCATTAAGCAGCTGTGTCATTTTTGAAGGCAATAAAACTTAAAAACACATATGAATTTAAGCAGTTGGAGTTGGATAAAATAAGTTATGCTTATATTTCAGTCATCCAGTGAAGATCCCTTGAGGAAATATGACTTTTCCTGCAGACTGCTAAACAGTAAGCTCAGTTCACCACACTGACAACATGACAGAGCTGCAGCATTTCTGCACGACAAGTCTTGACACACCAAACATGAACTGTTAGAGTTGAAAAAAAAAAAAAAAAAAAAATGTTTACACAGAATGAGCTCTCTCACAAGAATGAGCAGCAGCTTATTCGAACACATGTCGTTACCTTAGGATTCTCATTTTGAACCCTTTAAATCAATTACAATTTTCGAAAGGAAAATTATTAATTTGTGTATGCAGAGAAAATTCCTTTCATTATTATAATGAAATTACAGCACATGAATATGTCCCTTGTCTTCCTTGTGATTAACACAGCTAGTACACTGGCTATTTTCATTAAATAATACTTAGTGCTGCCCTAATTGGGCAGCTTCTATTACTGAAATACACAGTGGCCAGATCTGAAGCACTGTGTAAATGATCTAATGGTTAGTGGAACTGTATGTTAGATTGCTTTGGTGAAGAACAGATTTGTCTCTCCCTGCCCCACTAAACCGGTTAAACCACTTTCAGCTTTTAGGCAACTATGTCACCTCTTTAAAAACAAAATCTGACGTGTATTAAGCTATTTAAAAAAAAAAAAAAAAAAAAAAGCTTAGCTCTGTCATTTGAGTATTAATTTGGGTAGAAGTTACTCAGGAAGGTTAACCTTTGGCTGCTAAATAACTTCACAGTTATTGGGTGGGGTGCAACAGCTCAGCCGTTAACACGGTTATGGAGCTAAACGATTAAAAAAAAAAAAAAAACAAAAAAAAACCATGAGGGAGATTATGTATAAAACAGGCAATGAATGTTACGCTCATACAAGAAAAATACTTATTTTCTTAACGGCTAATTTGACAGAGATATCCACCACGTTCAACTTCCCTTCGACATCTTTTTTTGTTCAAACACATATTTTAAGAAAACTCACCTTCGGCTACAACAAAACAACTTGTCAAATAAAATAAAATAAAATTTCTCAAACAGTAAAAGTCGCTAAGCTGTTCCACTTATGACTTATATTTAAGCTAGCAGTTGTTAACTCCACCAAGACGTTGACAGATAGAAAAATATAGCTTTGAAGCATGTTAAAGTGAAATAGCAGTTAGCGTGAAAGACAATGAAAAATATATTAGAAAGCACAGAAAACGTGTGTAACTTACAGCAGGAAGCGGGGTGGTCTCCAGAGTTTCCTTCACAGAGTAATGTTAGCCGTTATTACAGTGGTTGAGCAGGGCAGATAGTGAGGAGGCTCAGTGCAGCGCTCCGTGCTTTCACAAACTGGAGCAGCAAACAATCCAAGGGAGCCTGACGTTACCGTAATCACCCGTGATAACACCAGGGCGCATGTTGGACTCTGTATACCGTAATACATAGACTAGAAGTGGACAACAAATGTGGTCTACGGTGACAATAAATGTTAGTTAGTTCGTATAAAAAAAGCACAATCTTTTTAATCATACTTGTTGAGGTTTTTTTTTACGAGTCTAGTAGCAGGTTTCCCAGAGTTAGAGATCAGGTTACATGGCACTTTGCACGGAAAAAAAAATATTCAACTGCAACTGAATCGTTCTTAAATAAAAGTATCTTATTCCGATTACGTTGTATGTATGCACATGGGTGAAAGCAGATGGAAATTGTTTTTTCTCTCTCTAATTTCATTCGAATCTTTTGTATTTTGTACTTAAGTTCCTAATTGAAAATACTCATCATTTCTCAAGTATTTAATTCACACGAGTACTCAGAAACAGGCATTACCATTTATTGTCAAGGCATATGATGGCTAAAATAACCTTTGTTTTTCTGATGCTTTACACTTCTACTGCAGTATATGTCAAACATGTATCATTTACTTTTATACTCCACTACATATATTGTATAACTTTGAAATTTGCTACTTTGTAGATTGAGGTTACATACATTGTCACATCACTAATGCATCAGTAATTAGAATCTAGAAAAATATATGTTTCTAAAATTACCCATTCATAAAGAAGGGGCTAATTTCAACTGCTTTATATTGGCCTTGTAGCTGTACTTGTATTAACATAAAGGACCTGCAGAAACCTGCATGTAATTACATGACTATCTGAATGCATCAGCACAATACAATTAAGGACCATTATGGGTCATGGTAAAGCCACGTTGAAAAAGGTTACACTATACGTTAATTAATCTGTGATTGAACGCACCAACCAGCATGCATGCTAAGTGACCCAAATCAAACACACTCATGATGATCAGGTGAACAGGTGCACACTAGGTCGAGTTAAAATAGAAAACGCTGGACCCTCCAGCTGGGGCTACAACATTAGCAGAGAAACTTTTATTTCAAAGGAATATATATATATTTTTTTTCATTGAAGGTGGTCGGTTGGATCGAAAGGCTGAGTGGACTAATTTAGCATGAGGATAATAAACTAGCAGAGGAGTTGGGCCCGGAGCAGATGGTGCACGAGCCGGATTGACAGACGAGGAACAGGTGAGTTCAGAAACAAACCATGATGACAAGAAACATTCAAAACCCGGACTGGCTCGGTTTTCGCCTGAATGCGTGTTTGAGGGCTCTAGCTGCAGGAGTTTATATTGTGTTTACAGCTCTGTTAGCTTCCATGCTGATGATTTATTCTGCTTTTAATGCACAGGGTTTCTTATTTAAGTGCCCCCGTTGCTCCCGTTGTCGTGGCAGTATACTAGCGGTTGTTTGTCAATTGTCTGAATTGTGTGCTTTGTTCTGATTACTTACATACTATAGTATACTGGAGAATATTGTTGTTGGACTGTGCACAGAATGCAAGTCTCCCACTGAAGTAAAGTTACGTTATATAATTGCTGGAGACCCTTAGATTTTTTTATTTTTTTTTTAATAGAAGAGGAACAAGAAGATAGAAAACAACGTTTTTTATGATGTCAAACCTCATTAATCATCTTAAAACTCCCACAGATTTTTCTTTTGACCCTTTGGTGAGGACTTGACCCCTGGGTTGGAAACCACTAAAATAAACTTCAGCTAATAAAGTTTAAAAGGCTATCAGGCTCAGGCCTACAAAACCCTGCCTACTCATTAACTCAATATTTGAATTTTTATGAATATGATGATGAATTTATGATAAGTCAATGGGTCCGCATTTCAGCAAAACATTTTTCTAATAATCCTTCAGTGCTTTTAGTTGAGTGGGTAATGGAGAATTTCTACATTCTTTTATTTATTGAGTAAAAGCTATTTTTTCTTCCTCAGCATTGTTGTACAATAAAATCAGAAGTCTCAATAAAGCAAAAGCATGTCCGTTAATAAGTTGAGAACTATTGTAGGAATTCCCCCCCGTCTGGGAAGAGCATGCCATCTATGTCAATTATGGTATTTTTGCTTATTCTTCAGATATTTTGGCATGATGCACCCCACTTTAATAATAACATTGTTTATGTTGCAGTTTCCTAAAAAATGTCTATAAAATGCTTTATATACTTTGAAATCATCCTTGAAGACATAATAATTCAACTTAAACCACGGGTTGAAACTGGCTTTGTTAAACAGTTTGTTCCAAAGTAAAGGTGAAAGAGCAATGTCTTCATTGCATGTCTCTGTCTTCGCAGACCTCATGTTGTCTCTGTCCTCCCTCTGTCTCCTCGCTTTTTTCCCCTCCTTCCTCTGGCCAAAACATGAGAAAATGTACAGTCAATCTGTGGATGCGGAAGTTGTCCCTCTTTGACATCTGCCTGCTCCATATTCAGAAACTGGGATTTGTCATTATTTTCTTCTGTGGTGTGAACATGTTTTGTTTTTTTTACACTCGACTGCATAAGTTGCTAACTGAAGAGACCCCCTTATTATTTTTAATGGTATTCCAGATAACCTATGAGATGATTTGAGGATTTTCATAAAAAGAACATAAAAAGCAATGAAAAATGTAATAAATCAATCTGTGTATTTAAGAATTTACCACAGTGGCTTGAGGCTCATCGTCTTTATTTGACAGTTTTGGCAAGCGTCCAACATACTGATGCATTGCAGGCGTCAATCACAGAGCAGTTTGTTTCCACACAGGGATAATGGCTGGAATGTATTACTCCCTGTTAAACCCATATGATAGCCCCAAGGTGCAAAACGTCCTGTACATACCGCCCAATAAAGCCTGTTTACAGCCTGTTTATGGAATATTAACAGGCACTTTTATTGCATGTATATAAAGGAAGATAATTAGAATAAAGTCCTAGTTCTATCTGTCCATTTTTCTGGAAAGAAAAAACAAAACACCAACAACAGGGGAGTGGAATAAGCTGCTTCTCTTGCTTAATATCTGCCCGCTATTTCAACATCCAGCCTTTCTTAATATTGCAGAACAGTTGCAGTCTAACAGCCTTTTATTTCCACACTTTGTCTTCAGAGCTCGAGTGTAAAAAGGGCAGGGTTATTTGTCTTTAATTGCCTTTGTAACAGCATCAGGGATTCTCATGTAGGTGCTAATAAAACAAGCTTCCCAGCTTTGAACAGAGGTGCAGAATTAGTGTTGGAGGAAAGACCTCTGAGGATTCGCTGGCAGGAGCAGAATGAAAGGTGTGGGAGGAGAACGGTGCACGGAGGTTGGCAGCGTGCTGGATGGAGTAGCACACGATGAATAAACCTGCTTTATGGTCACTGACTGTACAAACATTCTCTGAATAAGCATTCAAACTGCAGGTTCAATTCAAAGTCTGTTTTTCCTTTTCCTATGTGACTTTTATCTGGTTTGATGATGTTTGATGATGAAAATGTAACAGTGTATTGATCAGGCTACTTTGTAGGAATTAGGGACATTTCCTAAACAAAGAAGATGGTGTAATGTTTTGCTGTTGGCTAATCGTTCAGTAAACAGTATTAGGAGTAATTCTAACCGGACAACTTTGGCCACAAATGAGAGAGAAAAAAGAGAGAAGTCTTCAGGAATTGGATTCAATTGGGCAACTTCTAATTGTTCCTTCGTGTCAGCAGAGAGGAGACAGCTGATCAGTCATCTGAGGTAAATCTTTACAAGGTCAGACCCAATTCTGAAGAAACGTTAACATTTCCTGGTTTGTGATCTAACTTTTTTCAAAAAGGAAATGGCACCTTCAGGCCTGTGCAAAAACTGTTACGCACATTTTCAAAGGTTTTATTGAATTTTGATGTTTCCATCAAGCTCTTCTTGTGCAAATCTTCAAAATGTTTTTGGGGAAAAGGAAAGATGCATCGTAAAACTGGTCAGTGCATGTTTTTTTTTATGTAATTTGAATTCTAATCACACAAGACACCTGGCTAAGAGCATATTTAGAAAAGTGATGAAATGATGCTGCATTTTCAGCATTTCATTCATCTAAGCATTCGTGCCTTCTAACTTCTTAGCCATTCTTCTTTTGCATGTAGGTCAGTAAAAATACATTTGATTGACTGACTGTCAATACTGACTCAAATTTGCACTGACACTGACCAGAAACAAATTTTGTGTCATGCTTTATCTTTGAAGTCAGGTCTGTTGTCATGTTCTCACACCTGCGTGACCTCTTTCCTTCAGCTGTTTATGAACATGTTAAATATTAAAGGGAAGCGGTGACAGACTAGAGGGACTGAAGACCACAGTGGGTGGATGTTCACAGGTGAGCGGCAGGCAGGGGCAATTTGGTGAGATAAGAATGGGTAGGAGGTTGGTGTAAGAAAAGCAAAGACATATGTGACACATTCATTTATTCATTCAGCATTTATTTATACAGGGCGAGAGCAGTTCACTCTCTTTTGCACGAATGCCATATGCTCAAAATGAGATAGAAGACGGGCGAGATAAATGGCTGGTTTTTCCTGTCCTGCTTTGTAATGTATTCTGAGGTGCTGCCGGCCTCTTCTAACTGACAGAGAGGGGCCAACCTACAACTCTTTACAAGCCACAGTGCTGAAATCGTCTCCTGATATGAATTTCAGAGCGATGAAATGCACAAAAAAGAGTTGCTGCTGGTGGAGCGTGCCTGTAAATCATATCAGCAACATCCAGTGCTGACAAAAATTGCAGACTGAATTATGTTTGGCTGGGAAGACATGAGGGATTGATGCAGGAATGTTTTCACTTTCATTTTGTTTATTATAACATTTTTTCAATATGTACCGTTTTTAGCCTGCAGACACAGAAACATGCACATGTGCTTTGAGCAACGAACAAGAAAATATGGGCTCTAAGAAAGGGGCTGATATGTGGGAGGCATATGTGCTTTGTCTTCACCCACACTGAAACCTGTCAAACAAACAACACTTTCTTTCCACCCCCAGCCTGCCTCATCCGCGCCGGGTGTGCGATCATTGTGGATGAAGAAAGGGAACTGTTAAAACAAAAAATCTTCGGGTACTCCTAGATTTGTTGTGAAAGATAACAAGTCAAAAAGGCAATATGAAAGAACAACAAATCATTTTACTCAAATGAAAATGGAAAAAAGAAAATCCCAAGCTGCAAGAAGAAGAATTTGGTCATTGACAGGCAGACATCAGGATCCACATGATTTTTGTCTTGTTGAACCTTTGCCAAACATTAGAAATTGTTCTTGAGACGTGACAGATCAACTCCACATACAGAACATGTTGGTGGACCTTGGTGACACCAAATACTGGTTATCAGCTTCCTTACAGACATCCCACCTCTTCAGCTAATCGTGTTAGACAGCCCTATGGGAATTAATCTTAAATTCTCCTGCTGTGCTTCATCTCACTTCACATCCTAAGGATTCAAGGATTTCTTCAAAGCGTGAGATAGATCTGGTATATGGAAATCATATGGCCTTAGAAATGTAATAAAAATCGTATCCTCTTAATCCTGACTTGCCTCCAGAAGGTAGATTATGCTGGTTCAGAGCAAGATTGTGATATTCGTCTCATTTAAGGGGCTATTTGTGCTTGTTGCCAGTGGGCTGAGAAAGCAGTAATCACAGCAGGAAGGCTGTGGACAGTCATTTCCTGGAAAAGAGCAGGAATCTGCTTATTCTGTCAGCTGTCAGCAATGCCATGTGAAAGGGTGCATTAAACAGATGACAGGTGATTCACGTAACATTTCACCAGCCCGCCCATCGGATTCATGGCGGAGGTCTTCCCTCTTCACTTGTTCACTGAGGGGTTAGTTGCTTTACCTCCACTTTAAGTTAAATTCAGAGGGATTCAATAAAGACAGCATTGTTGGTCGACAGTTTATCGGTTAACTTACAGGCTCAGTACTGAACGACACACTATCATGCTAATGCTGTTTTTCTGCTTTGTGTGGGATACACCAGAGAATGAAACAGTTAATGCAGGCTGGTGATACTGTTTTGTTTATTCTTTTTTTTTTTTTTTTGCTTAAAAAGAATAGCAGTTAAAATGTGACATTGCTCGGTTGCACCGAGTCATATACGAGCTGGAGAGGCACTCAGTTTTGGAGGTTACAGGTCATTCATAATCTCATTTTAATGAACTCGACTGCAGGCATTCGCTTCCTTCTTTAACACTTTGGTGTAAATGGAGCTTTGTGGTGGGACTAACTTCATTTGGCTTGTGTATCTCAAATATGACTGATGAATATTTGAGAAAGTAACTTTTTTTTTTCATTTAAAAACAGAAATTGGTGTTGTATAGGTGGAACATAGCAGTCAACATGGGGGTAAAACTGAAGCTTTTTGTCAGGCTTGTGGTTGGACATCATCACATTCTTCCCTTGATTGGGGTAATTTTGCTTCCTGTTGGCTTGACTTGCTCTTGACAGAGCTTTAAATGTGTTATTTGCATTTCATTTGGGAGAGAAGTGATTGTGTGGACAGAATTTGAAAATAGAGGAAAGAAGATGCCTTTCATTAAAACCCATGTATATGTGGATTAGCCCTGAGTGCATTTTACCTTAGCAATTAAACTTTCTTTTCCTAAAATTGGCGAAAAGGGCAGTTAACTGTATTAGGAGTACAACAGTTCTGGCTGCTGGCCTGTCTGTCACATGGAGTGACAAA
>JAOWBC010000049.1:4884293-4898010 GCA_028566105.1 Hypoplectrus providencianus | reverse complement strand
TTCAATATATATCTTAGTGTTGAACATTTAAAGGCGATCACTTAAATTATCCCACATTTTCAAATATATAACAGATCATGTTGTTTTGGGATCTTTTAATACTAAAGTTGTAGATTTAAATTGTAGCAATTAACTGTAATTCTGTGAAAGCGAGATAAAAATAAGGAAAACTGCATTGGAGATCTCTTTAAGCACAAAAGGGTCAAACTAGACAAGAGGGGCATTTTTCTTAAAGCCATTTTAGTTTATGTTTTTTCTCAACAGACAGGAATGCTTTATATATGTAATAATAGTGTAGGTGTGTACTGGAGATTGATCTTGAAATGTTTGTTATTGTTAGCTATGAAAAAAATAGTTTTAAAACGGGTTGAATACGTACAGAATGGGATGAAAAATGCTGTTTGTTGAAGTTGGAAGTTATATTGTATGTTCTTGTATTTATGGCCATAGAGAACAGTTGTGCAATATGTGCACTCAAAGTCCACGTACAGTGAATAGAGTACAGTGGGGTACAGTATGTGGGATGGAGGAGGAGGAGGAGGAAGAGGAGGAGGAGACAGACCGGCACTATACAGCTGATAAAAGATAGAAATAGATGCTGCTGCCATTTCATCCTGTTCTTAATGTGTTGAAATGGTCGGTTTAAGGACAATGCTGCTTAATAACATAATTAGACACAAATAGATGAAAAGACAAAAGATATAATTGCACGCCGTTCAAGTGGTTGAATGCAAATGTTACATTTTGCAATCAGGGTGCTTCTTCATGCATTTAGAAATCACACATTTCCACACTGAACTTTAATCTGACATGACTGAGCAGTTGCTCAGACAGATGTGAGATTTGATTTTCATCTAATTGGATTTTATCAATTCAGCGCCGGCTGACAGACAGACAGAGAGACAGAGTTGCTCATGAAAGTCACGACGCGTTTATTTTTCCTGTGGAGCAGTCTGGAGTAAATGGATTGGCCTGGGGAAAGGTGAAGGAAAAGAATAGGCATGTCACTCAACAATAGGCCCGTCACTTCTTCAGTCTCAGATTTCCATGGACCTTGCCAAGCCTGGCAGGTGACCGGGTGAGACATGTGAGACTCCCCGCTCACCTGAGCTCACCAACTGTTGCCATGCCAACAGAGGATGTAGCCACAAGGCATGACAAGTGTGTGTGAGTGTGTGTGTGCGCACATTTGTGCCAACCCCCTGCTTGCATAGGCAGTGTGCTGATAGTGGATTTCTCAGTGTGTTCACGTAACAGTCAGTCCTGCATCATTACAAAGACGTACTGTAACTGTACATATGACAGAATAGTTTAAAATAACTCAGACTAAACTGAGACAAATCCAGCCTCAGTACCCCCATTATGTGATAGCTGCATGTAAGCTGAATGGTCCCATATTTATTTTAGCCTAATAATATCTATTGTCAAAACATTGTAAAAATGTCTACTTTTGTATTATTCCACATTGTTTCTATTCTGATGTCAAAAGAGCAGTTGATCTGTGGTAACAGCAATAACTACTTCATTTGAATGAGACTTTTCATCCTGCTAAGAACCACCTAACACTTTTTGCTTACTAAAACTTAAATAAGCATTGCAATATGATTATTTATATAAACCTGTTGTTATATACCCCAAAAGTTATATATTGGTATCAAGATGGGTTAAAGGGTTTTGACCAACACCAATTCAAATTGTATCTAATTTTACATCCTGACACTAGTGTGTGGGAGCAAGGCTGGAGCAAACCCTCAGGTTGTTAAAAGATAGAAAAATATGAATGGTTTTTGGTATGGTTGAAACCCAGAGACATTATTGAAATCATTTAATACTTTGCTTCACTGTTTTGTGCCTTTTAGCATTCAATGGTACAGAAAAATGCTCCAAATGTTCGGGGGTTATGATTCCTCTACAGTGAAATTAAAAGTGATATTTCACCAAACATTACTCATTTTATCTTTAAGTTACTCTCCCTCTGTTGGGCTGAGAGATAAATACTTTGGTTCTTAGAGATACTTTGGTCCTTTTTTTGAAGGCAAATGCCACCCCCACAGGATAATTACTCTAAGTGTTTTTAATAATTTAAAAAATAAAGTAATAAGCACAAACTTTATGAAGCTTATTTTTTAACAGTGTTTTACTTTTGGATGGATCAAATGAAGATGGAACAGCTCATTTGCTGCTAGGATACTAATAGATATCCATTTGTAGAGCTCTCACACATGAATAGTTAGGGGCTTTGGTATCAATAAATTTTTAAGAAGGCTGGAAAATAATGTGTGTTTCAAAGACGATGGGGACAGAAAACATTGCTGTCATTCATGAGCCATAACATCTCCGCTGCCTGTTGAAAAGCTGGTAAAGTGGACTGCGTGCTGATTTCTTCCCTCTCTGGAGGAAGATGTTGTCCTGTCAAACTGCTAATGAGTATATGCCTTTTAATGAGCACAAACCCTAATTAGCATATATCCAATTACTTCATCGCTCAGGTCCCAGACGCTGTTCAACAAGTATGTTGAGGGAGCAGTTGGAAGGATTTAAATGCAAGTAAATGCTTGAATAGAACCATTGTGGAGACTTTATAGTTAATAAGATAAGTATTTGGGGTAATTAACTGCAATCTCTTTCTGTATGAGGACGGTAGCCCCAGTGTGTTCCTCCCATGTATTATTATTACATTTCAATCACACAGCATCAGCAAAGCATCAGAAATTCCCCAGCAAGCTTCTAAATCCCAGAACATCATTTAACAACCCTTTATGTTAAAAAATAAATAAATTAATTAAATCATTCTCAAAAATCCCACATTGGTTGGGCTCCAGAAATATGTTTGAAAAATGTTTTCATTCAGATATTTAGAAAGAGCTTCAGAACAGCTAAGATTTTAGCTATGATTATTTTCCTGAATATCAGACGCTTTGTGACTCAAAGATAAAGGCAGTAAAGCAGAGGGCAAAACTAGGGCTATAAAGACTGATTACATCTGTTAGTTGGCTGTTTCACATGCTGAGTGTCTCAAATCAGTGGCTCTGACTGCTGTGCAGGTAAAAGTTGACTCAGGGCAGCTTTTCCCATAGAAGAATGCAAATTGAATTGGCTACTGCTCGCAGCCCAGCAGCAGCAATCTGTGCTGCACAGCTCCAATCAGGTCCACAAGAGACTTTGAGGAGGGCCACATCAAATGGCAGCATATATCAAAGTCTGAACTCGAATTACTTGACCTCTGAGCAATCTAATATGAGGTCAATGGCCACTCAAAAAGCTAGAACTTCAGAAGAGTGACATTTGTGGGTATAAGAACACTCTGAGTGCAACGCTTTTTTGTTCTGACCTCAGTAATTTTATGCCATTCCACTTTCCATCCTACAACAGTGAGCAGTAAAAGCATGCAATTCAAAGGCGCGTGCTGCAAATGATTCCCACTTTGACCCATTTACTGTACAATTCAGTGACTTCACTAAAATAGAAAGGCATTGAGATTGATGCAAGACTAGTCTCGGTCCTTGTAATTATTCATTCCAAAGGCATATGCTGCCTTCTATTACCTAGCTCTCTACTTCCAATTTGCACTTGATGTCTGTTAATGCTTTGAGAGCACCAGTGGAAAGGAACAATATTTTACCAGAAATCAACAGATTATATTCCTAGAAGTTTACTGTCACTGTAATTCAGAGAGCTTTCAGCTGCAAGGCAAGGCCACATCCTCTGAGTAATCTATCACTGTACACCACAGTGCCGATGACATGCTAATTTAGGATCACATTATTTGCATATTCCTCTGAGATGGAAATACCGAAGTGCATTTCACCACAGCGGTCGGAAGTAGGTATCCTATTACTCCAGCTATCCAAGGACATGTTGACAAGTCTACACTTTACTCTACAGTTATCTGTAGGATATGGGAGACTCCTGGGATCACTAATGAAGACCCTGTCCTTTGATTTAGTGATCCCCTATTAGCAGCCAATGTGGCGGTCTAGAAAACTGAACACTTCATCACATTCATTTGATTGCTTAATAACTATGTGGCACATTGTTCAGTGCCAGCATACCGTACGCCTTTAGCTCATCTAATTTGATGGTAGTCTGGAAAAACTTGTAGGAGCCTGGATGGGCAAACATTGGAGGGACAGGATGAGGAAGATTTAATTATTTTTGATTGCCCCCTCCTCTCTCCCTCTCAGACATCTTGAATTGTGCTTCATATGCCAGCTGGGGAATAGGCAAAGATAGCTTAACCCACTGAGAATTTTTTCAACTAACTTTGCTGCAAGTGTGAAATTGTTGCCATGGTTGACTGGTGCACCTGCGTGGATTCAACTCTCAAGTGTCGGAAGCTATGCCTAAAAAAAAGTCTGTCAGTAGAGAGGCAGACCTTTTGCTGTAATGAGATGTTAAACTATGAAAACATGATTGCAGGGATTTATTAGAACTGGCACTTTACAAAGATGTATCCGCCTTAGCTCTATTTCATTCAGTCCTTTTCAGTGCTACCATCAATCCTGAGGATTTTAAACTTGCAATTAGCCAGCAAGTTCGGATCAACCTTGATCCATGGCTCTTCTGTTCCTGAACCTCTGGCATGCTGGAGCTCTCTCAATCATCCAGGAGGAGTTTATGTCAACACCACTTTGATCCCTCTCGATGACGTCAACCAAACAGATCACACAGTCAGAGTAAATGAGCCTCAGAGTTTGCAAGAATGAGAGCAGTTTAACAACCATGGTGATTTGCGTGGCTGTTAGGTGTTTGTGCCAAAGACTGTTTGTTGTCAGTAAAGCTAACATGCTGCGGGGGCATGCAAGTTCAAAGTTAGCAGTCCAACTTCCACCTGTTTGGGGGAGAAAACACACCACCCACTCACACACCTGTGGTTTTATTTAAACGCAAATGGGAGGTAGAAGAAAAGGCATGAGGCACGTTTAATTTTGCTTATGAAACAGACATTTTATTGCTGTAAAAACACAAGCCATAAAAATGTTTTTAAAATGGTAACATTATCAAACCAAATCAACTTTTTTTAATTGATCTTGTCTGATAACTTGCCTTGCATGTAAAAACAAACAAACAAAAAAACACATGCTCATTTGTTCTGTGAAAATCTTAACAGCTTATGAAAAATCCTGTAAGAAAGAAAATGCTGTCACTGTTTGGAATACTTGATGTATAATGGATTACATTTCTGGTATAGTACAAATCCAGTTCTATCATGATACAAATGTATATTATTTCATATTTAAGGATTTTCCTTTGTTTTTGAGAAGTTTAACAGTGTGTAACTATCATCCCCGAGAATGTTACAGATCAAAATGGTTTTCACATATAAAAAGGCACAGCGCTTTAACATATTCTAAACATTTTTAGCACAACCGCCACTCTACTATGGCATGGTTTATGACTGAAACAGATCACAGATGGCCAGCTGTGTTTTAGACACAGACAAAGCTGGATACAGAGGGTCAGTAAAGCTGTGCTTGTAGGAATGCATTAAAGCTATACTGCCCCCTGGTGTCACATTAAAGAATGATAAGACACCCTCCTCAAAGTCGAGGAACACTCCTACCCTCTGGAGCCGGTCTGCCTCTACAGAAACTGCCACTTTGTTATGCAGAGCCTCCACCTTCTTTTTGTCACAGGCCAGACACCAGGAGTATGAGTTGAAGCCCAGGCGAGAGTTGTCCTTTTGACCTTTTCTCTCTATCTGACCCTCGCACAGCCCGACCTTCCAGCGACCCTCTTCCACAGACACATTCACCTCCCAGTACCAGCGACCACGCTCCAGGGAGCTGGAGGCCAGGACCTGTGGAAAGGAACTGAAGCGAGCTTCGTTCTCTGTGTAGGTCTGCTGGGCTTCACTGTAGGTCACGCTCCTGTTGTTATCTGACAGCTGCAGCTTGGGATGGGCTGTATCTGCATCCAGGAAGGGGATGGTTCCATCTGTATACAGGGGAGGAAATGAAAGAAGAATTTAGATGACAAGATTAGGGCTAATTGAATATGACACCTTTGGGCCTACAGGATGCATTTAGTCCTTTGGTTTGATTAGCTGTGATTCATTAGTGAGTGGAAAGTAAACAGGTGTTTGTCTCACAAAGCAGTCTGTAGAGGTCTCTGTGATGGCCTGGCACAGTGATGACGACTGTGTTGAGACGTTTCTCAGTCCACCTCTGCAGACATTTCAGTCGGGCCTGATCCACTTCCTCTGGAGCCTCAAACTGGTCCATACAGCTCCCTATGTTACCAGCACTGGAGAAGGAAAGGGGGGAAGAGGGAGTGGGGAGCATAAATGTTTAAGACTATTACACTGTATTATTCTTTAAATGTCCTATACCTAGCTCACAAACATGGCGAGCACAATATGGCTGATATGAGCACAAAAAAATTCAAATAAAACAAATATTTAGACTTGAGACTGTGATTGATGTCTAAAAAACTTGGCCATTGCCTCTGCATGGCTACAAGCCAATGAAGTTAAGTGAGAAAATGTTTCTGTTTAATAAGGATGAAATAACCCTTAAAAAACTTTCATACAGCCTGCTAACTGAAGCTGTGCATTGTTGGCAGCACATCAGTTAACTTTTGATATGAGCAACAAACACTTCATGCAAGTAGGTAAAAAAAGAGTAAATCACTTACAGTTGGGCTACCTTGCTGTATTCCTGTTATGTAAACGGGAAAAAAACAGTGTTAGTGTTCATGAGCTTACAGAAGATCTTTTATTATACCAACAAAATAAAATCCACACACCATAATGAAGACCTGGTCCTGAATGCGTTTGTCTCCCTTGGCATCAGCCAGCCCCTCCAGTGAGTGGAGGCCTGACTGGACAGATTGCAGGGAGTTCCGGAGGTGGCTGAGTTTCTCCTCTAGGCCCCCCAGAACCCTCTTCTCCTCCTTCTTCACACACTGAAGAGCTGATTGTTCCTCCTGCTCCAGGGCCTCTCTGATGGCTCCATACTGCTGCTGAACACCAGCTTGTGCCTCACTGAGAACTTTCTGGATAGACACAATTTAAATTGTTCAACCAACAAAATAGAAATAAAGACTATTCTTCAGCAAATATGAACTTCAAACAATGTTTATACAGTAAAATATTTTACTATTGCTAATGTATTTTTTAAATCTGACTTTTATTTATATGGATCGTGTTTTTGAACTATAAGTGGAATTAATACATACAGTTTACAATACATCAAGCCTAATAATAGATGTTGATAAAAGAAACATTCTTTGGAACATGTGAACAAATGCAAATCTTCAAATTTAAAGATTAATCAAAGATAGGAAGACAAATCTTTCAAGTCTGATGTCTGCATGATACGGATTTGTTTGATCGTTTCGTTCTGTGACCATGCTTACCAACAAAGCTATAATCTCTACATTGTTACATTATGTTAACTGTAACATTTTTACCTGTCAAACATGCAGATTAGTCTGCACCTTCATTAAAAGCTGGACATAACCTTGAGAGTATGGGGGAAAGCTTAAGCGATCTAAATGCATGCATGCATGATTTAGTGAGAGCTAAAAAAAAAAAAAACACTCTTACTTTGAAGGTCTCTTTCTTCTGTGTGAGTTCCGTCAGCCTGTTCTTCACTTCCTGTTCAGTTTTCTGTAGTTGTTTGATTTCGTCTTTGAGGTTACCCTGGGAGGGAAAAACACACAGTTTAGAAAGACATAACGGTTGCTGTGTAACTGCAGTATATTTGTGGTGCAGTAAAGTCATCACCTACCCTGAGCTCACTCTCTGCCTCCCTGATGCTGATGCAGAAGTGATCCCGGTGGGAGCCTATGACGGTACACACAGTGCACACACACACTGCACACTGTCGACAGTAGATACGGTTCATCTCCTGGTGCTCCTGGCACATCCAGGGAGAAAAATCCTCCATGGGTGGAACCAGGGTGTGGTTCTGGAAGACAGGGGAGTCAAGGTGGGGACGCAGGTGCTCTGAACACATGGAAGCTCCGCATACCAGGCAGGTCTTCACAGCACACTGAAACCTAGCTTTAGGGCAGTAATGGCAGGGCACAGGGCTGGCTTTTTTGGTCTCTGACCCCGGGAAGAGGCCAATTCGACTTGGGAATACTGGAGCATCAGTAGAATGTTTGGCAGATGTCAGGGGAGACCTGCTGACATGTTGTACTCGAGTCTTGTCTTTACTTGGAGTTGAGACTCCAGGAAAGGAATCAGACATTGCAGGTTTCTCTGGCGATGCATGGATTCCTGTATCTTGTACGTCCTTCTTGAGGGTGGCAGGAGCAGGCGGATCACATATATCTACTTCATTCGATGTGTCAGAGTCATCAAGTGGGACTTCTTCCAACTGATGCTGGTTCTGCTGGATTGAGATGTCTTGTGCTGCACCACTGGCAAGTACTGTCTCGCTGTCAGAGTTGTAACTGGAAGATGTGCCATCACCATGGTCAGACTGTGTACAATCTTGGTGCTCTCCTTTTTTAGTTGTCTCCTTACTACTTGACTGCCCAGGTTTATCTGAGAGGGAAGTGGTGGGAGTCTCTGTGGCAATGGAGCGCTCACTGGGAGAATTTCCGTGTTTATCTGAGAAGGAAGTTGTGGGAGTTTCTTTGTCATTAAAATGTACAGTTGATCGCTTTGTATCAGGTTGCTCTGATACAGGTGTGCTGGCTTTTCTCTTCCCAAGAAGTCGGCTGGTGATTGAGGGTCTCCGCAGTATGGACTCAAATACATTTTGTTCATCATTACTGGATGTGCCTTTAAAAATAAAAATACAAACACAGCAAAATTGGTCAGAGAGATTGTTGACTTCACACTTTTAGCGCAATACTTCACAAAGACACCTGCAAGCTGCCTTCTACCAGGAAAACTGTGCTCAACTTTACTGCCCACTGAGCAGTTCAACTTTGGGCAGTTTAAACAGACGGTCTAAATTGATTTAACTTAACTGACTGATTAAACTGTGAATCATCACATCACTTTGTAGGCTCACTTGGGAAAGCCATCCCTGTGGTGACAGTCCACCATAACTGACATGTAAGGGTCAGTGAACACCTAATTTAATTGGGACGGATATGTATTTACTGTGATTTAGCCATAACATAGCTAAAATCTGATCCACTTTTTTGGTCAGAATCAACTATGTAAACCAATTATCTTTTCCTTGAAAAGATAGATCTGTGGAGCCTTACAATTGTGATATAACGTCATTGCATTCAGATTTTGAAGTCACAATTGCAATTGAGTTGAATCCCTATTTCATCAGTGTGAGAAGACACAATGACACAAACTGTAGAAAAGGGGAAGAGTATAAAAATATGCCTGAATGCCATGAATATTTAATTTAAGTACTGAACACTGCGTGGCTGATTTTCTATTGCTATTTACTTACGAAAATCACACACTTTGGCCTTAAAATGATACTGAACCTTTCACCCTTGACACTGTAAACAAACAAAATAAAAACGTAACGTCGCTGCTTATGAGCATTACACAGAAGCTAATGCATTTAAAGATGTGATTTGACCTGCCTTGCCTACCTCTGCATAAAACCAGCGCTTTCCTGCAAGCAGGACAAGTCTATTAATGTATTTATTACAGTTACTCAAGTGACGTTAGCTATCACCAACTGAACCAAGTCAGAACATAGCAAGCAAGGGGACAACTCTGGCTAGCATTAGCAACCATGCTTTACATTCAAGTAAACTGTAGGCTTAACACTTGCCTGTTAAACGGTGTCATGCACGTTTCATAACGTTAATTGACGTTAGCACCACGTTAGTCAAGTCAAGTCTTACCGTTACGTCAATTATGATACAGTATAAAGGAGCGGAAGGCAACTAGCGTCAACGTCAAAATTAACTAGCATTAGCTTAACCCGCCCATCACATTTTTGCCCCCTCATAAACCGTTATTTATAACAAACCAAACCTCATCGTAACGGCTTTAACGTTAACACTACCTGGAGTGCTGCGAGGCTGAGTGGAGCGGCTGTTGGTGGGGGACCGTTTGTTATCAAACGGCAGAGTCTGGTAGACTGTTTTACACCTGAACTCCGGACAGTGGTACGGTCCGTTCGGGGTAACGCTCCATAAGTCTCCGATACACCGCTGACAGAACCGGTGGTTACACTTCAGGGTGACGGGGTCCCGGGTCAGCTCATTGCACAACGGACAACACGTCGCAGTGTCCAACACTTGGCCCATTTTGTTTTACCCTGATGTTTAGTTTCGGTTTCCGCGATGTGAAGCGGCAGAGGCGGGGCTTAGAGTTTTGAATCCCGCTCCTCCTTCCGGTAGTTCATGTTAAAGATACAGTCCAGTCCACGGATTTTAAACTAGGATACTGGATATATACTTATCTATTTCTGCTTGTAGTCAGTGGTAAATAAGTCGTTTGTAGGTTTTAAGCCCAGCATGAAGGTAAAGTCAATAGACGAAAGTATTAACGACATGATCACTCAAGTACAAATCAAGTACAATTCTTACCTGAAAAACGGCATACAATACTTATTTAAACTTATAAAGTTGCTTTCTACTATTATTTATAATATTAACATGTAATTATTTTTCGATGAATTGCTCAGATCTTTTACTTACAGTGGTAAAACTCACTCAACTGGCCTAAATTATTTATTATCAAATATTTTCAAACTAGATTTATTGTATATGTAACAGCCTTACAGTTATACCATTTTTAATTCTCATTATGTTGTTGACTGCAAATAAACCCCAGCATAGTTTTGCCAGACTGGCAACACTGGGTGTGTCTAATCAGCCACGATAACTGACTTGAAATGACTTATCATTGTGGTATGAGTTTGTTTGTCCTAAGGAGCCCTATTATACGTTTAGTAGCTGTGATTAAAATCCAAATTGCAAAGGTTCTGTTCCTACAAATAAAGGTCCCATAACATTTAGCCTTCCAATTAAATATCCAAATGCTGCATATATTTTATGCACTCAATAACAGTGCTGCCAAGAAATGCAATTAAATAGAATGAGGTTATTCCTCATCTCACCCCCTGGATACACCAGAGGACTCCCATGGGACCCATGAACCACACACAACCAATCAGCCATAAAGCAGTCTGGACAGTATTGAGTGCTATGAATCAAACTAATAAGTGTCTAACTTTTTTTAACCAAGAAAATAAAACAAACATGTGAGCTTCAAGAAAGAGCCGGTTGCTTTTATGCCTCAAAGCGTCAGCTGCAGACAATAACGATTAAATGTGGCATTCTCTTATTTTCCCTCATGTTCCTCTCCCCACAACATTCTTGTGTTTGTGGTGGTCCAGACATGTGACTTGGATTGAAAAAGAAAGGCTTTTCTGTCTTGTGATTGAGAGGTTAATCTTTTATAATCTCTTAAAAAGTTAAGAGATGTTTTCTTCTTGTGTTTCTTGAGAATGAGGTGGGAGTTGTGACCGATCACCAGAAAGCTATATTTAAATTCTGTGCTCTGACTTTTGAATGCAGTCAGGGAAAATTAAAGTTTACTTAAAAATAATAATGTTCTGACTGAAAGATAAATACTTTTAAACCCAGGGCAGACGCTCTTCTCCCTCTCAAGGCTTTCAATGCGGCAGCATCCTGTGTTCTGTCTTATGTAACCAGCTAATCAAGCACTCAAATATGCAGCTCTAATACCTCTTCTTTTCTGTTTAAAAGACATTTCAAGGGAGTTGGTGTTTTGCTCTTGTATCCTATATTTCCCATAATGCCAATCATAAGATGACGGCCAGAGTTTCCAGTGCAGATTGCTGTTATATATGTAGTCTGTCAATTTGAGACTTGACAAAGCTGCATGTAGAGCCATAGAGGACGTATATATGACAGGCTAAATAGTACTAGAAATAACTAATAATTGATCCTCACAAATTTTTGGGTTATGAATCCCTTTATTGGCAAAAATGTACTTTTCTAATAATGACCAAAGCAACACAACAGCATTTTACAGTGAAAACCTTTATTAAGTGATCATATATTCTTAAAGGAATCTCTTTAATTGCTTTAAATTGACCTCCTCCATATTTGCTAATTGTTTGGTATCTATATATCATCTATTTACACAGGAACATATCCACAGGTGACACTGGGACAAGCCTTACTGATCCACTAACACCAGAGCTCACTCCTCAGGCACACCAGACGCTACACATAACACGGCATCTCCATCATGTTACCCTGTATGTCCCAACAAAGCAAAGCGAGAAAGGGGGGAAGTCAAAGAGAGAGAAACAGAAAGAGAGACAAAGACAGACAGACATATTTAGCTACACAACAGGACGATCGTGTGTGAGGCTGGCATATTGGTTCTCTAGCCCAACTATTGCACACAACACATTCACACCAACACTCAAACTCACTGTCACGCACCCACAGGCCTCCTTACACACAGTCATACTCACACAGCAGCTACGAGTCCTGCAGCACACAGTCCTAATAGCCCCGATCACAGTGTAGATACCACAGACTATAAAATATTGGATTTCCTCTCAAACTGAAGCGCTGTGCAAAGTTAGCTAGCAGGGCATTTGAATGGATTAAGTTAAAATTCCTAGAACATTTTTAATATCCACTGTACATACTGTTTTATTAATACAAGTTTTTTCCTCTTTTGGATGATAGTATTCTTATAAAATATCTTAAATATCTTTTTCTAGTAAATGAAGAGGAACGAAGGGGGTGTATGGGCCAAAAATGAAACTAAAACTTTCATTTAATTGTCAAACTTCACATATGAAACACAATAGATTTACATCAACCCGATATTATCTGAAAAGGAGTGTTTTTCCGTCTTTTCACAAATAAAACATGACACACATTCTGACGGTGGTACACACGACTAAGTGTTAACATAGTTTAATACTGTAATTACAGAGTTTGATGATGTTTTGTTTGAATGTACTGCATGTGCGCTGAGATGTGTTTGTGCGTGAGTGAGTTGGCGTGCGTGTTTGTGTGTGTGTGTGCGTGTGTGTGTGTATGTGTGCATGTGCGTGTGCGTGTGCGCTCGTACTGCAGGTGTACAATGTCAACCCTGTGCCTTCTCAGGTAGGTAGTGGGTAGTCCATATACTATTAACAGTCTCTGCCCCTGCCATGGTCTATGCAATGCTGTGCAAGGGTTAGGTCTGTAGACACACTGGGGTAGAAGTGCATTGGGCTCCATCTAAGTGCTGGGGTTGAGTTGGGGACTGCAAGCAAAATGTGGGGACTTTGAGGGCGGGTTACACTGGGCGTTGTTTGGCAGGTAAATGTGAAAGGCAGGCTGGCTGGTTCCATAGTATTCTCCTCCGTCACAGACCTGGATGGCCTCCCTCCTCTAAGCTGATGTTGAGGGTTGACTGGTACTTCATGAAAACAGACACATGGAAATTCAGGAACCTGAATGAAAGACAGAAAGAGAATAAGAGAGACGGTGTGTTTTTTAGGCTTTTTTACCACTGCTAAAGCACTAACAAAGTATGGAAGTAACGTGCTCCAGTGATATCTGATTTCCATTTAATTCAATTTTCGTTTTCATTAAAAATAATCATGTGTGACATTTCTCTCTTTTTTTGTAAACTTTATTTATTTATTTATTTTTTGTGCCATACAATTTTTTCCCCTAACTGCTGAAAATGATTTGTAAGCCGGATCGTCTCTGCAGCACCAGAATATTTCAGACAGAATGGTATCTTGACACATATTTTGCTTTTAACAAATATTCCAATAATGCACTTGTTATTTTT
>JAOWBC010000049.1:4841245-4853038 GCA_028566105.1 Hypoplectrus providencianus | reverse complement strand
GGTGTGCAGGTACCCACATGTCTGCTCTTTGCAGTCATACAACTTAAAAGTGAAATGGTAAATGGACTGCACTTTTAAAGTGCTTGAACATGACAAACAAACCCATTAACACATTCATACATTTATACTGGTGGCAGAGGCGTTCCTTTATGGGGCCACCTGCCTCCATCAGGAATCCATTCACCGTGCCGAATTCAGCATTGGGAGCAATTTGGGATAAAGTATCTTGCCCAAGGATACTTTGAAATGTAGGTCATGGTCAGGGATTGAACCCCGGCCACTTCATTCTTATCCCATGCAGTTTAAGGAAGAACCACAAAGTTCTTTGTTTTTCCTTTTGTATTAGAATATTTCTGCATACTGGGGTTACTTTAGGTGTTTGGATCTGCTCCAAAATTCAGAAGGTTATTTCTTGGCCCCAGCCACACTCTTATGCCAACTTTTATTGAAAAAAGAAAAAAAAATTCAATCAAGCCAGTAGTTTTTCCACAATCCCTGCTGACAGACAAACAAATTAACAAATCAAAATTAAAACATAACCTCCTTGGTAAAGGTGTCTCTACACCTGTTTTCATTCATCTAAATGTGAATATTTATTATTATGTAGAATATTGGGCCCAATCTCTCAGCCCTAAATACCGATAACGTGTTATTCATTTGTGTCTTCTAAAGAAAACAATACTGTGAATCTGCAAAACATAAAATGCCGATGGTCATCTTGTCCTTTGAGTCAGCTTCTCATAATAAAATCAGCTTTTATCTGCTCTGTGAGTAAAACCATTACATTGATATTCTTTGGCAAATCCTTCTTGTCTGTGCTTTGTTTTCTTTTTTCCCCCCACAACATCAAAATTGTCTTGTGGTGTTGTTGGTGCTAAATCACCACCAGCCTGCTGCGTGCCGACTCACAGCCTCGACGCCTGAAAGGGCTGGTTGGATTGTGAGGAAGTTTCCGGACTTCTTATTTCCCAGTTGAAACTCAGGCTTGTCTATTGTAGAGGTGACCCCCACTGAGTCGCACAAACAGTCCCTCACAGACTGTTTACCATCACAATGCTGACACTGGCACTTTCCCTCGCTGTCAGGAGGACTCATATTTATGTATTTTCATTGTAATTACATGGCAGTGTTTTTATATTTCCAAAATGCCCTTGTTTTCCCCCACTGGCGCTTTTCATCCACGACCGCAGATCAAACTGAGCTTCTGCCAACACTTTGCTTCCCCGAGCCACTGAGAATAAAACCCACCAGTAAACAAAAGATAAAACACCCAAATGAAAGCTGGAGAGGGAGCAAAATCAGCACAATGAGGGTTGTTGAATAGTGGCGGGAGTGTGTGTGTGTGTGTGTGTGTTGTCTGATTTTGGCTGGTGTCGGAATTTGTTGATTATAGAGTGGGAATGTGTGCAAGTGTCGCTCAGTGTGTCTACAGTCTAGCAGAATTATCCGCAGTGTTGTGAAAGCCTGGACTGAAAAGTAGTCTAGTTAGTTATTCTTTTTTGAAAACTAGTTCCTGAAAAAGTACTTGCATCTGTTGACAAAGTGAGAAATTCTTTTAATTTGACTCAAAAACTTATAGATATTTTTTCCTCATTTTGCAACACAAGATATTTCAGTACCATTCTCAAGATATTCTATATTTTCTGTTTGCCAAGAAATCACATGAAAAAACCAAAACCAACAATCTAAAGCCTTGTAAAGCTGATAATTCTGTTCCATAGAACTCTGTTATTGTCCAAAAACATGTCGATCCAACATACACCATCCTGCAGCCATAAATACTCACTAAAGCTCGTAATCCGCCATTGAAAATAGTCCACAATAAATAAAACTGTTCTTGAAAGAAACGTCTATATTTGTCACCCATTTTTAAAGATCTTTGAAATTCATTGTCTTCCATGGAAGCTATTGAGAAGCTAACTAACGCTTTGGTTCTGCTCTTTGAGGCATTTATTGACAGTTAGAAAATCTAGAATATTCCCGGCCTTATCCTTGAATAGACTGACTCATATCATGACATGTACCAGTGGACAGAGTGTTGATGGGTCTGCAATCTTCTGCACTGTCTTCTGGGATTTTTTTGGCAGGATGGGAAGCCAGTTCTGTCTCTGCCTTCCCAGTTCTGATGCTAAACTGTCTTCCTCTGAACAAATTGTTTATACAGCACTCATTAGACCGATAACGGCCTGTGCCATACTAAAGCGCTTCCTAACATCTGTCAGTGTGTGCACGCCTGCCACTGTGCAGTTAAAGTTAGGTGGGGGTTTTCTTGGTGCAGATTTGAAATTGAAGCATGAATTTGTATGTTTCCATGAAGGATAAGAATTCACTGATAATTGGGGAGAGGTCATTGATTATCCACCAGTCCTGGCTGATCAATATAAGTCCCTTCTTGTACAAGGGTTTTATATTAGACATTCATAATGATATGTACACTGAAGTGATCTTTACTGACTGACCCTAAAGATTTTGATGTTTTTTTATGGATGGACAGCTTTCAAGTGAAGCCTTCATTAAATAAATGATAGTTTTTATCTTCTGAGTGTATATATTTGTCAGAAATGTCATATTCTACTCAATTTTCTTTAAGTTTGATATCTGTGAAGGTATAGTTCCCTAAATTAACTACAACGTGTGTATGTCTTATGATGTACCACTAGATGGCATCCTGAGAGAGGCCTTGTCACCCCAGCGGCTCTGTTTTGTTGGCAGCGTACAAGAGGGACGTTATAAAATAATGTTTATCTCCTTAGGCATACAATTTATACATGCCTAAACCTGTCCTCATATATTTTATACACTTAAGGCCTTTTTTTGAGGTGTAATGTATGAGTCTAATATTGTTCCATTGCCTTTTGTGCATTTTGTCTGTCAATGCAAAACATGATTGGGAGTTTTTCTTTCACTGCTGATGCAACCACGACAGTGTCGAGGGATTTCTTTTGCAGACTTTGGCAAACCAAATGCATGTCAATGAAGCCTGCATTTGCTGCATTTGTGAAGAGAATTGCAGATGGCAAATGATTTTTTTGTTTGTTTTGGCTCTATTGACATTTTATTATATGTGAAATGTTATTGCATGGGATTATCTCTTCGCCAAATATGTGAAAGCATACAAAGAACTTTTGTAGTTGGTCAGCGTCCTGCACATGTAGTGTGTCAGTGTAGTGTCTCCATTCACGATTTGTTACCACTGTCCAGCAAGGCTCTCACAGTCGCTGCATTGAGCCTTCAGGAATGTTAAAAATGGGGAATTTCAGCTCATTTTTCTGTTACAAACAGGCTCTTGAGCAATGAATGTTCTTTTAACAAATATATGCCCTGTGGCAGTGAGTTGATGAGAGCTTTGTGTGTTTTGTGTGTGTGTGTGTGTTTGTACACATGTGTGCATTGAATGTTTGGCATTGTGAGACAGAACAGGCTGCGTTTGCTGTGCGTGACTGACTGAGCAGAGCACCAGGAGCAGCCAGCTGTGTACACCCATGGACAAAGGCTGCGCGTGGAAGAGAAATGTCTCACCACAGCAGGTCAGATCACCAAACTCAGACACTTCTTCCTCCTCTCCCTGTTTGTCAAAACCACTGGTCAGCGACTCCCTTTTCCCTCAGTTTGTCTCCATCTTTCTCGCCGTGTCCATCCGTAAATCACCCCCCTTCTCTCTCCCCTCAGCTCAATCGCACCACACCGGCTCTCTTTTCTTAGCAAACCTTTCTCTCATCCATTATTGAGACTTGTTTTTTTTCCTTGAGTCTCAGAATGAAGAAGGGGAACGGATCTTTTGAATTTTTAATGTCTCGCATGAAAAATGTAGCATCAGTCATTTCTCAACGATACGAACTGGTAAACTTTTAGCAGGACACAACACCCCGAGTCACGAGATGATGCGAGACAAGGAGAGGAAAGGGGAGAAAAACCCTGTGGCCTTTGATATGGGGAAGTGGGGAAGGGCGTGGGAGGAGGTCTGGAAATTGAAGATGGATATATGGTATTAGAATGCATCGTCATCCAGAACATTCTTATCAATAAACAAATTAACACGGTGGCTAACAGAAAAAAGACATTTGAAAGAATAAGCGAGTCAGATATTTACTGCTTATGCTCAATTGAAGCACAAGGACATCAGCATATTCATGGAATACCTCGAAGGGTTTGAATCCCAAGGTGGACGCCACTTTATAGTCGCTAGCCTTGTGGGGGTTTGTTATGTATCAGGAAACCTGTAAGAAGCCCTTCCAGTCATCCAACCAACCAGCGGCTCTCCCCTCCCCGCTCACCTGAGCCACAGAGCATTTTCCACCGCTCTTCAAAGAGCCGCCGGGTCAAGGTCAGTGTTGTGAAGTGGTAACGACCTCTGTCAAGAAAGACTCACTGCCACACATCAAGCCTGGGCCACACATCCCTGCATAGGAGGGGATTTATCATGGCTCCGGCAAGACAAGTGCTGTGACAGGATCGAGCAGAAGCAGGTGGAGAGTGGGAGTGTGTATGCTGTGAGCTGCAGATACAGGGAAAGTGTATTTCTGTGTGTGTTTGCATGTTATATGCTTACATTCGTCTCTCTCCCTCTCTCCCTCTCTCTCTTTGCACCTTTTCTTTAATGTTTCGTACCATGAGCTCTGGAAGGTGATTTATGCCCTGGCAAGATGCTGAAAATTACAGAACATATTTTCATGATGACTGCATGTCATGCATCAGCTGACGCCATTGTGTGTCAGACAAGAGATGAGCTACATGAGGCAAGAAAAGTAGAATTCAGGTAATGCGTTTTAAAGGTATAGTGGCTTTCTGAGCTATAGACCCTACTGCTGTGGATGCGACAGGCTGGTCTGCCCTCGTCTAGTTATCCAGATCATAAATTTGACACTGAAAAAAATCCTCACTGCCCCCACCCCCCTCCCTCCATCTCTGTTTCATACATATACGGTTTGCAGATCTTAAGGTGGGGGAAGAAGCAGGAACGGACCTACAGCCTGAGGGGGTCGTATATTCCTGCCATAAGCCTGGAGCATGTCATCTATATTTATGCACTCATTTAGTTGTTTGTGTCTGCAGATTGGCCACAGCTTGTAGTAGCTCATAAATAATCGGGCAAATAGATGTAATATATAGTGCCCTGATGCCCCTCCTTTATGGCCTTGCATAATCTCAAATGGGAGGTTAATGCCTATGTGCACATTCAGTATACAAATGATTGGAAAGATGGATCAATATAAGGAGGAATTCATGTTTAATCAGACATCATTTGCACATCAATGCAGAGGGATGCATTTTAAGAATCTGTCTAGATGTAAAAGTTGTGCAACTTTTACATCTAGACAGATTCGTGCCGCTAATGCTGGTTGCTTTTATTGCATGTTTGCGCTCTCTAGTAGCCTTGGCCAGCTTATCACTGACTGACAACCATTCGTCAGGGGAGGCGAGGTAGTCTAGAGGACAGGGACAGGGAGGGGCCCACTGCTCCAGTTTCAGGAGTCAAATTGACAGCAGGAGGATGTTTTTGCCACAGGCCTTGGGTGGTTATGACAGTCAGGAGGATCCATTAAGGGACCTGCCCTCATCTATAACACTGTCTCTCTGTGAACCCCATTTAGCCAGAGGTACTTTTCTCACAAGCAGCCGCAGCATTGAAGGACATCAGGAAATGTGATTTACACTGTTTTTTACCAGGTGTCTGTGTGGACAAACAATGATCAATTAGGACAGGGACGCAATCACAGGTGTGTTAGACCTCCAGCAGCAGGTTACCTTTCCCTCTTAATAATTCACTAGGGTTTACGAGTGATTTCTTCTCTCCATTGCCGAGAAACCACCAAGTAAATTGCTGTGGAAAAAAACCCTCATGCTGAATGAAATATGTTACAGCTTGCGTTAAAAGCAGGTGTTTCATATGTGGGTTTCATCTGTACATGCACAATATGCAGAATGTATAGCCTGCGGCGATGGACAGAAATAGAACCAACAGCCTGGCAATGAACTGTCAAGAGACAAGGAGCAAAAAGGTTCAAATGAGGAGGAGGAACAGTACAGGCCGGCTAATGATGGAGCGGCTGAACCAGTGAAATTCCTCCATAACAACAGGAGGGAAACCGCAGCACATCGATAATCATATGTGACAAAGGTGAACGTCTTCTGTCTTCATTTTAACGCCGTTCCATTCCGTCTCTGCTGGCGATGAAGTTCTAATAAGGAATTGATTTTTTTTTTAGGAAGAGGGAAGGCAGTTAAATTTGTGACCTTCTGACCCCATTGCTCATTGGAGGTGTGGCAGGAGATAGTCCTCATCCCTGAGAATCGATGCAGCAGGCCTCATAACCACCCTCGGCCGTATCCAGAGGCCCAAATGTGTCATCAATGTGTCATCGAGCATACGTCTCCGCCAGAGGCGACAGGACCTTCCCCACCCGCCCCCTCTGTCGGATGAGAGGGCGTGGAGTGGCATTTCCCCCAATTCTGTGAAATGGTGCAGAAAACAGGAGAAGGAGGGACACGCCCCACAGTGTCTATCAATCGTGAGTCTGCAGCGTTGACCTCCTGTGAAACTTCATCTAGATGCCCTCATCTATCTGTCAGTGAATGGGGAAGGAGGTAAAGGAGGAGGGGGTGGTATTGGAGCCAGCAGCCAATCTCCCCTCCCTTCTCAGATGCATAATTCAGTGTTTCTCTCACAACAGCCTGCGCTTCGAAGGGCTCAGCTCCCCCAGCCATGCGGCCGGCAGTCTGCTAATATGAAAGAAGCTCAGAATCCACTCTGTTGTTCCTTCAGGCTTTCTGGCTTACTCTCTCAGTCATACTTGTATGATTTATTCAGCTTGTTCATCCATGGCGTGAGACTCGGACCCCAGTGGACGAGTTGGGAAACATTTTTGTCCTTGTCAGTATCCAGCCGCAGAACTTGGCAGAGGAAGTGTGTCGGCATCACTGTGGGTTGTCAGAGTGACACTGGAGTAGCTTAACCTCCCACTGGTGGTTAGTTTTACTGGTCCTTCTGAGAGGCTCGCCGCTGACAACAACCCTGCCTTGGCCTCAAAAAGAAACCAAGTAAGGAAGCATAGAGGACAAGAGCACAGGGTGATTCTTCCGGTTCCTCCAAATCCAGTCAATTTTCTCTTCAGTCATTGAAAGTTCACTGAAAAAATACCTATAGTTTATCCTTACTGTTAAGCAGTATTTACATGACTTGTACAGATACGGTACATTGGAATTGTGGTTTTCATTCATTTTCCCACAAAACATTTCCCCAGTCGAGGGTCTTTGAGACAGCGGTGGTTTGTCTGCTGAGGGAAGGAGGCCAGCTGTTTATAGAGTTAGACCTCTAGTGGGGGTATCGTGTTGGCTGAGACCCAACACTCCACATAAAGAGAGAGCCTCCTCACTGAGCCACTGAACTACTTTTTATCTCCCTGAAGGGGGATATTATTGAAACCTGGCACCACCGCTGCCATGAAGCCAAAACTGTATGGATGAGTCGGTCTGTTACAATAATGCATTGCCTATAGAAGGAAGACATGCCAGATACTGTCAAGGCTTTCAAAGACATTGGCCACTAGGCAGTCTGTTTTTATGCACTGTTCATTGAGGGACCACTCAGTTGAGATTTCTGAATTTTTTATTATTTATTTAATCACCTCCGACAAGGAAATTTAGTTTTTGGTGCTTTGTCTGTCTATTAGCAGAATAATGGTAAAAGTGTTGGCCTGACATTCATGAAACATCTGGTAACATTGACGTAGCAAGGATGAACCTATTACATTTTGGAGCAGACCCAAATCACAGGGCAGACACACAAATTAATTTCCACTTTCCCCCTTCACATTTAATGGCCTATTTGTTCTGTTTCCTTTGCTTTTCATTGTCATTGTAATGCAAACACTAGAAACAGCTATTAACGTGTTATTTAGATGCTTTGAACGATGAAATACAAACATTATTGTGTAAAAAATGTAATATATTGAAAGCTTCACTACAGCTCTCCATCTGTGTGGTAACCCTGTTCTAACTTCTTACATTTATTAATAACGCCAAACTTTTTCACCTCCAAAACGAGTAGCTTTTAAAAACATGCCTAAATGTTTCATTGTGGCCAAACAAGAGAACATTTAAAGCAAGAAAAGACAATATTTAAATCGTCCTGGCAGAAGACCAGATTGCAGAGGAGCTGCAGTCTGCCCTCCTCTGTTGTAGGGTCCACATTGACCTTTAGCTCCTCATTATGTGCTTGTTTCCCTTGTGTGTGTGAGGTTATATTTCTGGTTGTGCAGGGCCTTGCTGATTAATATATGAACACATCATTTCACTTTCTTATCTCTCCTAAAACAAAATACTGTCTCCACTTGAGCGCCTCTATAATCTGTTTATGTTTTGCTCCAAAGGCTGAAGATGATGGCGATTCTTTAATTGGCACCGCGGTCTCCGTGACCCGACTGTCCGTGTGCCGCTGCAGGTCAAACAACCTGCTGTGACGTCAGATGCAACGAGATGGCAGAATGGCTTATTAAATAGCTTGGCGTAAATGATGGCGAGCAGAGGGGGTGGTGGGGGTGAGCGAGCCTAGCCTGGCCCTGTGACAGCGGCGCTCAGGCTCATAACCATAATCCATCAGCTTCTGCTGATGATGAGATCCCCTCTCCCAATTCATGATTGGAATTGCCATTTAATTGCATGGAAAGTTTCCACCCTGGTCCAAGCAAATGGGTTTGATCCCCCTCACTGTTGTGTGAACATTTCATATCCCACCCTTATCTCTGCGTCTCTGGTGCTCTCTTGATCTTCCCTCTAATAGAGAAGAGCGTAGCTTGGGGAGCAGGTTAATTATGGAGGAGCTCATTACTCATGTTTAATTATTGCAACTAGATTTTTAGCTGATCAAAATGTGTCCCCCTCTTTTCATTGTGTGGAGTGAAATTGCTCCATTGTGTGTTTTACCACTTCAATGATTGATTTCATTTTAGCTGAATATTATTTTCTTTTTTCACAAAATCTCCTCTCATTAATCCCAAAGGATTAGTTGTTCACTACAAAGCATGTCAGGTAAATGATTCATTCAAATTATTTTAATGGATAAAATCTCAGCGCAGGTAGACATTTATAATTTATTTTTATCAACAGTAACAATCCGCAGATGTACCTGTAGATGGGCTGATTGTCACATAGTGTAGGTGGAACAGAGGCTTTGCTTTGTGTAAGCTGACAGTGTAGGACTTGGTCATTAGCTTGCAGTCATTAGCAACTTGTTTAATTGAACTCATTTACAGGCTGTGCTAATCTGCCGAGGTGACCTTGATTCTGCGTCTGGGTAATGTTTATGCAGTGCAGCAGAGTGTGTCTCTCTGTATGCCATTATGAGCACAAAATGCAGTTAGGCCCATGTTTGGCCGTAAAAGTCTGCACTTCATTAGTCATAATTACCTTTGCTGTTGCCCAGAGAGGTGATGGGTTTCTGCGCTCTTCCTAGACTGATGCCAGGAGAGCAAAACTCATCAGTGGAGGTGCTGAGGGCATGGAGTGCTAAAAAATCTCAGTTCTCATCTTCTCCTCTTTTTCTCCTTCTCTCTCTCTTTCACTACTCACTGTATATCAAGCTAACCTCTGCCGCTGAGAAGAGAGGTTGTAAATCTGGTGCGCTCGTGCAGGACAAGTAGCAAATGTATAGTGGGAGAGAGGAGTGAGGGTGTGAGGAGGTGCTTGTTGGAGTGATAGATTAATGAGGCATGGCCTTGTCGGTGTGGGGTGTGTGGCTGTCTGTTAGAGGGTATATAGAACTGTATGTACGTTTATGTATATATATAAGTATATTCTGTAGATGTAAAAGGTGTATGTATATACTAGAGCTGCACAATTGCAGATGCAGAATAAGTTGCAAAATATACAGTCACATGAGGTTCAATATTTTTTTAAAGGCCAAATACGTCTTTAAGAAATTAAGTATTGTGACATTCAAATAGGATTCTTACAGAATTAAATATATGAAGTTAAAGTACATAAATAATTATTTTTAAACAAATAAAAAATAAAATTGTAGGTATTGTACAGATTCACCCATATAACACAGGATTATATGTTTCAGTGAAAGTGAGAATGGATTTGCAAAAACTATAATTCCCTCCAATATCATGAATCGTTTTACAATTACAATATCACTCAAACAATCACAATTAGATATTTGTTGCCGTGCCCTGCGTCACAAAGCCAGCCGTATGTTGACACAGTGACACAGTAACACAGTGACAGAGCCGCACACAGGATCAACTTCCCTGGCTGGTTACCAGAAACAAACACGGTGCAGTGACACAGAGGGAGAGGAATAGATTTTTTTCTTCAATCCAGGTCCAGCGAAGTTGAAAGGGAGAGCTTCCCTCAGGGCAAGAGCTGGAGACTTACCATGTGAAGGGGAGAGGGAGTAAGGAAAGAATAAAGGAGAGAGTAGGAGAGAGACGGAGTGAGTAACAGTGGATGAGCGTAGGAGAGAAAGCTCGGAGAGAGGGCAATGATTGAGAAAAGGGCAACCACAGAGAAAATAGATTAGTGGAGAAACTGCAGCAACACTTGGAACAGTATGGACTACCAAGAGAGGAGAGCAAATGAATGGAAATGATGGAGTTTTTAGATTTAAAAATAAGATTTCTCTTAGATATAGGGCCGGTCAGAGCAGGGAAGTGGATATACAAAGAGCACAAGCCTGTGATTGGCAGACACATTTGTGATGGAGACAGACAAAGAAGGAAAGCTCTGTGAGCACAGTCAATAGCCATTTAGAGGAGACGAAGTGAGAGATGACAGCTGAGCAGAAGGGTGTGAAGAGAGGAGGATAAATGAATGAGGGAAACGCTGGGAGGATGGGGAGAAGTGAGAGGGGGGAGGTCCTATTGTATATTGTGGTCGGATGGGACTGTCTTGTGACCTCTGACCTGTAATTGAATCAATGGGTGTGTGGAGTACTGTGCTGAAGGACCTACAGTGAAGGTTTCAGCGGGCCATTTTTTTTATTTTGTGCAAAGGTGTGGCTGTGTGTGTGTTTCTGGTAATTTGTATCTGCACCTCACGGTTAATTACAGAGTGGAACCATCATGATGATGGTGGAGCAGGTGTGCATGAGGCTCTGTTCTCTTTGTCATTGGTAACAGCTATTGTCCTTGGTTTTTATGATTGAACATGCAAGTGCGTTCTTTTTGTCAGTGTCAGGAAACAAATTCAGTTGAGGTGTTCTTTTTTCGGAGTCCATCTACGGCTTTTGCACAGGCAGCAAAATACAACTCGTATTTACATTCTACACTGTCTTTCGCCACCATCTTGGTTTTTTAACATAAGTGTCTTATATAACTTCACTGGCTCATGTTTTGTAAAACAAATTTTTTTCATAAGAATTTTTACAGTTCTGTCACCCCCGTAACTATCTACATATTCACTTTTTAAATGTGTTAACACTTAACCAGGAAGGTTTATGCCCTAAACTTTGGTAACTGGTTTTGAAGCCTAAATTCAACCTAACCGGAGCATATTTTTTTTTAAAAAGCTAACCATACGTGCATGTACGTGTGTGCTATTTGACAACCAGTAACACGTGATGCTATGGCTGTTATTGATGAACCATCTTTTTTTTTTGTTGCTTAGGTTGGATATTTTCTTTGCACTCTTTTATAATCTCTTTTTTTTTGCAGGTTTTTTCCTCTTTACTAATAAACATATCACTGAATACAACTGTGTGTGTGCTTGTGTGTGAGTGTGTGTGGGCGCCATATTTGCATCTCGATAGGTTTCACTTTATTAAGCAGGGCCTCATCATTGATTGACTCTCTT
>JAOWBC010000049.1:4786804-4829262 GCA_028566105.1 Hypoplectrus providencianus | reverse complement strand
GCATGCATCTTCATGTTCATCCATGATTGTGCATATGGGTATGTGTGTGTGTGTGTGTGTGTGTGTGTGTGTGTGTGATTCAGGGATAGACTGTGAAAGCATCTGGCCATGCCGGCCTGGCTGTGTGTTCCTGCTGTGGGTCAGTCAGGCTGTTTGGACATGAAGTGGCTGTGAGTGTGTGTGTGCAGCTCGCTGGCTTGGGAGTGTTTATGTCTGTAATAGGCACTTAACCACACAAACCCAGCATGCAGCTAAAGAGAAACGCCAGACGAGATGCTCGCTGGTGTTAACAGCAAGTTCTTTAAGTTACCGTGATAATTTATTTAATGCGGTTTCCTCTGCAGAAATACATTATACGGCAGACCTTGTCTGCTGAGTGAATATTCGGGGGGGTATCACTTACACAGAGAAGGAGATGGATGAAAAAGAGACGAAGAAGAGAATGCATGGCTGAAAGTGTAAGGGGTCCAGATTCATGTTGTTTGTATTTATTCCTGGATGAAAAAGGAGATGCGGAGATGGGGGGTGAGAACAGGGTGTTAAAAAAATACTTATCCATCATTTGGTGAGCTGTTGGGGGGAGAGAAAGCAGCATTATGGCTGGTGTCCGCATCGTAGTGGAGGGTTAATCTAGAGCAGAGAGGCGGCATGTGCTGCTCTGACAGGGAGAAAAAAGTTGGAGAATCCTGTGGAAAAGGAGATTCTGATGGAAAACCCATGAAAAACAGCAACAGTAGAGAAGAAGAAAAACAAATCTGAGTGCTGCTGAGGACGAGAGCAGAGACAGAGAGGTACAGGGTTGGAAAAAGAGGGAGATTGGAAGAGGGGAGGGGGACTAAGTGGGAGAGCAGCAGAGAGACACAGGGAAGAAGAGGGAGGTGAAGAGAGCGGAAGAGGGAGGGAGGAAGGAGGTGTGATAGTGGGTGGGAGAGGAGGAGACAGTCTGGTGGACGGGCAAAAAGACAAAGGAAAGAGAAGAGAGTGAAAGGGATATGTCAGTGGGCTGGTTAGGGATGAAGAAACTAACAGATGCATAGAGATAAGACGGCCAAGGTCTCAGGAGAGGGATACAAGAGTGCAATGTGGAGTAACACAGTGGTTTAGTGAGAGGTAAAGAGAAGGAGAGAGGGGGGAGGAAGAGATTAAGGGAAAAGGCAGAGTGATAGACTGGCAGGGAAGAGGGAGGAGAGAAGAGCTGGATGAGAGAGAGGAGGGAGGCCGTCTCATAGAGCGCATACAGCACGCGTGGAGCTGGTGTTAGAGCGAAAGAGAGACAGAGAGAGGGAGGGAGGGAGGGTGGGAGGAGAGAGGGAAACAGAGGGAGGGGGTGAGGTATTTAAACGCCGGAGCAGGACAGCACAGGCGAAGCTCTGAACTCCCCGAGAGTGAAGGTAGGACAGGGAGAGGAGGCAGAAGAACAGAGCTGTACAGTTTTCCTGACGGCCAAGCCCACACACTCACACACATAAATATTGCACATACAAACACACACACACACGCACTCACTTTTGGACTTTCGGCTCATTCGTGGACTCCAAAAAAGCTGTCCTCTGGAACTCTACCTGTGCCTTCCTCGCTCCCACTCATCACTCTCCTCAACTCTTCGCCCACCGTCACTCACCCGCTCCCTCGCCTGGTGAGGGCAGATGGCCATGGTGCGGGCCTCTCTCGGGGGTGCCTTAGGCTGTGCCCTGCTGGCCCTGGTCTTGGGGAGCAGCAGCGTGGATTTCGGGGCGCCCCCCGCGAGCTTCTACCCCCGTTTCAACCCCTTCTTCTTCCTGTGCACCCACCATGGGGAGCTGGAGGGAGCCGGGATGGCAGAAGGTGGGGGAGAGGTGCTACTCACCCTCCAAATTACGGGCAACCCCATCGCCTACACCCCTGGACAGGAGTATCAAGGTGAGCCCACCCCCCTACTGTATCCACACTTTGTTTTTTTGCATTTGTTAATATAGTTGTTGATTTCTATATAGAAATGTATTGATTTGAATGTAAGTCTTGCTGGTTGTGAACACCCATTGAATTTGTGTTGTTTTAGACTAGTTTTCCTGTTGTGGGAGACATTTGCTTTGAATTGTAATCCTGCTGTTACAATGTGCTAAAATTGTTATCATGCATAAAACACATTTCACATTAAAGGAAAAAGCGGTAATTCCACACACGTGTGCAGTGAATACATTTGACTTGCAGGTGTTTGCTTCACATGAGGTACCGCTGTGGTGTGTGCATATGGGAGTGTGCGGTTTGTGTGGGGTGGCTGCTGTTGGAAACCAGCATTTATGTAACTGTAATAAGTAGTGATGCTGAGTGGGACTCCTGTTCAGTGCTGTGAGCAGCTTTGGTGTTTTACTGAGCTGTGATCCTGATGCTCCATGTGTAGGTGGCTTCTCCACAGGACTAACAGCGAGATCCCTCCAACTGAATGAGAGAGAGAGAGAAAGCGAAAACTGCGATTGGACAAACGGAGCGCCATAGAAAGCTCAGACAGAAATAAAGATGTAGAAACCAGTAAACCATGCGGGGTATGTACGGGGAGATGGAGGTTATTGTCCCCTTTCCCACACTGATGTGCTGGCACCTGGTCCTGGAAAAACGATCCCCTCTGACCTCCCAAACTGTGTCATCATTGCTCAGTCACTCACTCTCGCCACCCACTTAACACTGGGGACAGTGACCCGTACAGGCCACCACGGACCGACTAGGGTCACATTCCCATGCAGCTGTCTTCTTCTCTTAGAGTTAAAAATATACACATTGTATATATATTACTGATCATTATCTTACTTCCTAAAACATACACACATCTTGTGTACATTGCTCTATATTGCCTCCTAACCCTGTTGTATTTTACCTAATTCAATATGGCAAACACTGGATTTTATTACAATGTACTTGCAGTGTTAACAACTGCTATCCATTATCATGGCAAATAAACCTCTTGATTTCAAAAAGGATTATGCGCAGCGGAGTTTGTGTAACTGTATATAGAAAGAAAAGGATATGAGAAGGCCAGGGGAAACAGAGCAGGAAAGGAGAGGAGTCTGGAAGAAGAAGTATTATCCTCTGTCTGAAAATAACAGCCCGGATCAACCCTTCAGTCAAGCACCTTTTAACTGGGGCCGGGCTTGTAGGGAGAGCGGGTGGGGAGAGATTTGAATAACTAGCTGGTGGATGGGAGGGATAGAGCGCACGGAGAGGTTTAAATAATTAGCATTAGAAATGTGGTGGACTGGGAGGAGGGAGAGATTTAAATAGGGCCACGGCTGGGATCGGATGGAGTAGGGGGAGATTTAAATGACGATGAGAGGATTGAGCAGATAAGATACCAGCAGCGGGGCTTGCACGGAAAAATGACAGGGTTCCAAGCTGCTCACTTTTTTTCCCTCCGTCCCATGTTTTGGCACATGATGGCACCTCATTGTTAAATTTCTGGGGTTTTGATTGAGTTTGCATGGGGATGGAAGGATAAATGGCAAGTGAAACGTGGCTGACTGTGTGCTTAGTTGTGCAATCAGGAGCAATCCCGGTCTCTCTTTTCTCCCTCTCTGTCATCTCCTCAAATATTGTAGGATACCTCCACCCCTATCTGTTGTTACCACACTCACAGTGGCAGGAATTTGGTGTTTTGATGGCTGTAGTTGTGAGATTGAGGGAGAACATCTATCTGCCTGCACAGCAGAATGGGAGAAAAAGAAAGAAAGTGAAAAACAGTAAATCCCATCTTCTGGTGTGAAGGAAAGGACAAGAGACGTACTCGTGCCATTTTTTGTGTCTTCTGTGAATGAGCTTTTGTATTTCAGCATGTTTCTTTCATTTGGTTTGATCTCAATTGTTTTTTTTTTCTCATTGCTTTTTATGTGCTCTCTGGGCTTTAGTTTTGGATTACATTTGGTTTAATCTTCTAAAAGCAACGTGTGATCTAACCACTGAAAGAGCTGCATGTGGAAATGGTGGGCGGAAGGCATTAGAGATGCTGGCCGTGTGGTTGTTGAAGGGCTGTAGAAAAGAAAACTGAAGAAAGAGCGCGAAGCAGAGAGGTTGTGGAAGTAGAGGAGGGAAAGTTGGAATAATAAAAGAAATAGATGACCCTTCTAAAAGAGACGGGAGGTGAGCGTCTCAAAGAGCCACCTCAGTATTTGCAGCTGAGCCAGAGGAAGATTCTGTGTGGCCGATTTGTCGTACAGTAATTGGGTTTCTGACCTGACCTCACTGCCTCTCGCTTCTCTGTTGCTTTTGACTGATAAGACCATGTGTGGGCAGCGTACTCTCTGTGTGTGTTGTAGACGAGATTACTGTGTTTAGCTATCAGAATGAAATGACCAAGAGAGGTTGTGAGAAATGTTTGAGAGGGTGGGTGTATTGGCAGGGTCATCGTGGACAAAATGGAAACAGAAATACTGTAGAGACACTCTGAACTCCTTGGAAACAGAACGAGGAGAAATGAAAAGATTTGTGTGCTTGCATTCAGACTCTAGGGTCAATCCTTGTATCAGACAAATGGAGTCCAAGTGTCACTCACACACACTCACATACTGCCCACATACAGCCTTATCTCTCAGAAGAGAGAGCAGCAAAAAGAAGTAAGGTCACACTGGGATTTGAGCCCGTCCTCTAAATAATCAAACGACCCTTTTGAACCACTTTTGCTACACTCAGGAAGCGGTTCTTTATTTCAACAATGTCAAAGCGTTTTTATTTCGTCTCTGACCTCTTTAAACTGCTGTGGGAATGCAAGATGTTGTCCATAGAGCAACGGCATGTTTATAGGAAGCAACATCAGAACACAAAACCCAGAACCCTGTTTCTGAACAGAATCAACTTGCTGTTTTTCATGCATGTTGTCTTTCTTTTTTGGAAACATTACTTGTTCATTTTCACAGATGACAACAATGTTTTAAGAAAGGGTGGTGACACAGCAGTGGGAGAACAGGAAGAGGAAAAATTCCTCCAAACAGACTTTTTTAATATCACAAAACATGGTCTTTCCAGACATTGGATACAAATCCTGAGCACAGGGGACATCAATCTACTGTGTTACGCAGTGTGATTAGAAAGCACAAAGTCAAAAGATTGGTGAGGGAATGGAATGACAGCGCGTTGTCCTCTGCAAGTCAGTGGAGAATAGCAAGAAAAATGGAGGTGCATGAGCAGGAATTGGGCCAGGGAGATTGATTGAGCGTCTTTGTGTGTCGAGGAATCCGTCCCATTTTTTCTGTTGATTTCATCCTAATTTGTATAATGATGCACTTGTGATTAAAGCTACAGTTGTGTTTGAAGAATGTTTGTTTGCAGAGAACCAAGTGTTATATGTGGTGTCAGTTAGCCTGTGGATTTTATGTTCATAGTATTTGAAAAGCTTAAGTGAGTGCTTGTATTTCCAGTATGCACATTTGCATATGGAGTTTTTGTATGTCTCCATATGCAGGGTTATTGATGTCAGTGTAAAGCACTGAATGAGCCACTCACACAAGCCCCTGCTGCTGAGGCATGCAGGTTCAGGTAGGCAGCGTGGCTCTCTCTCTCACTATATTCATTGTTCCTACACACTATTGAAAGCCAAACAATATTCAATGGGCTTCAGCAGCGTGTCTCTACCACAGTGGCACAATGGAAAAACAGGAGGAGAAACAGTGGTGCGAGGGAAAGTGACAGAGGGTAAAACAAGAGAGCTGCTTAGAGAACTACCGTAGTTGACAGTACAGGCTGAAATGGCCATTGCTAATCTGTCAATGGTCTCTACAGCAGTCCCTGTTCCATGGACCTTTTCATGTGCAAATGATTGAAGAGGCCCGAGAAACAATCAACATTTCAAGGAGATTTGGACGTTGCCACTAAATGACATTCTTAATGGGAACTTGGAGATAAATTCATCCCCACAAAATGCCATCAGCTCTTCCCATGATAACCTATCAGATTAGACATTGTGAATGACTTCAGCAGCTCTCCTGCTCACCACAAGAAACAACTCAATGTGCCCCGCAATGGAAAAGAAGACATTATCTATCTGCAAAGTTGATTGCTTGTCGCGGTGGGGGGGGGGTTGTTTCTGTGAGTGTGCTGTTGAATGATGTCTGTCGAACAACAAGTCAGTCATGTCGAAGTGAAGGTCACAGACCCAAGGCCCCGGTAAGGCTGCAGGAGTAGATAATATCTTACCATATACCAGGTCATATCAGTAAGCTGCAGAGAAACACACTGCCCATCGTTAAGTCTCCACAAACTCTTTGTCTTTTGACTGAATACCAAAATGGCATCAATCTGCTGCGACTTCAGCAGCCCGTCGGATGTCATCATCGCCTTCTGCAGCACTTAACCTCTGAGGGGGCCGTTAAGGGTCTGTTTTCTGACCTCTGACCACTTCTTGTCAGTGTCGTGTTGCTTGGAGCTCTGTTTCTGCAGAGTGATTAGATTTGGCTGGTGTCCCTATTTGTCCTGTCCAGCAGTCTAGTGCTCCTCAACGTCTCTGTTCAGCTTAATGGGCAGCTCTCTATATACATTTTTTGGTTTTATATAATTTTTCATGAAATATTCTGTAGCTTCCCAGTAGGATTCCATATGCTTTAAAATCCAAACATTTACATATTGGTTGAAATATGTATGTTTAAAGATACTTTTTCCTGCATGGCCTGACATGGATGATGGCAGGGTAACATATATCCTTATCCATAGCATAGAAGTCTATTACCACCAGCGTTCGGCATGCTCCTCGTCTGATAAGTTGGTTCTGATTCATGATTTATTGTCACAAAGTCACAACAATGCAAATTAACTATACATCAAGGCAGTGTTGGACCACCAACTCACTTGTTCTGCAAGGTAGAATTACCTTGTATTTGTTTTTTTGTTTTTTTAAGGAGTTTGGTGACCACTTGGTACCACTGCCTTGCTTGGTCAGTTTGTTTTTGTTATCGTGACTTTTAGATCCGAGCCAAAGCTACATCCACAGCAGTACATTGCGTAACTTCTCTGCCGTTGTTCCCAAACTTTGCACAGCTAAAGCTGACTCAGCTCGAGCTCCATTATTAATAGCCATATTGAGTCGCTTACTACGTCATTGCTTATTTCTAAGGCTGAGTGGGCGTTTCCACTGGAGATCCCGGAAAATAACGCAGAAGAAGTCAGCCTTTAACTGCGGCATTTCGTATTTATCTATTTAACAGAGCAAGAAAACTCTTAAGTATTTCTTATGGTGCAGCAAGCATTGGTCAGTGAACCGTCAAAAGACTGGCCTAGTTTTCATTGGAGACATCCAGTTTGGGGGGAACAGGGACACTGAAAAAAAGGAGGTAGGAGTACAGGGGATAGGGGCTAATGGTTTAATATGGCTCTCCTGTGAGCAAAGAAAAAGCAACATGCAGATAGCACTAGCACTTTCAAGTGGTCCAAACCTCGTGCATTCATTAGCTTCCCTGCTCTTCAGTCTCTCTGCCTCCTGCTGCTTTGTCTGAATAGGTCACTTCACTGAGTGGAGAGAAGTGTGTCAAGTGTATTACTGTTTGTATGGGCTTGCTGGGTGTGTTTGGGTGTTCTGTCTTTGTGGACATTGAATGATGAACCATTTAAAGAGCATTGTATTCACCGAAATATGCCAGTTTCCTTTATAAGAAGGAGCAGATGGGCGAGAAATGAGAATGGATATTCATTGGGAATCTTCCCTTTGTCACACATGCACGCTTGGCCATGCACGCAGCACCCAGCTCTTAGTGGGTGATCCATCATGACTTAGAGACAGGTCAGATGTTACGCTGGCTAAACACAAATGTCCTGATCAGCGGGCCATTACAATTCTTTGAGGGGATGTTCCAACAGGATATGACATGATAACATGAACAGGAGGTTACTATTTTCCTCCTGTCAGCTGCTAAATGGCTGTGTCAAGTTGTTTTCGCAGGGACATGCTCGAGCTATTATGCCATACTGTACAAAGCTATGACATTATAATGATGACACGACAAACCTGCAGTGACACGCACATTTGATCCGTCTCTGCCTTTGCATTTTCTCATAAAGGGGAAGAGAGCTGCAGCAGCTCCGGAGAATTCGAAGCTGTGAGAGTTGAGATGGCCCAGATGCCACCTATATGCTACATTAGTGGAAAATTGATTCACTGCATCAGAGCACGGAGAATCGCCTCAGATAACAGTGACATTGTTAGCCTATGCCAGACTGGTGCCAGAGTGTTGCCAGCATGGTGCCAGGTGTGGTAGAAAGAGCTAAAAATGAAGGCAGTGACTGGATCCCTGCCAGGCAGAGGTGTGTGCCTGTGCCAGGCTTATCTGGGCGAGCGGCAAGGAGCTCTTACATTTTTTATTTTCAATTTCCTCAGTGGATTCATTGCAGCCAAAACAAGAAAGCTCTTAACAAGCAAATGTGAGTTGTGTTTTCAGTAACTTTCATGAGTGGGCAGACGAGTGGGCGTAAGTATTTTCAGGATGTTGGAGTGTGTGCTTGCCTTTTGGGGGTTTGCCTGATTTGGAGTGCCTCTCTGTTGATAATACAAGCAAGGGTGTGCAGATGCTAGGCTCCCGCTGTCCTAGTATGTACTTGCCTGTTGTGTTTCCCTTGTGTCTGCCTCTGGTGTCTGGAGGTTTAAGTTTTTAGACAGTAAAAGCACCGACAAAGACGCCAACTTTAGCAAAATGCAAACCGACCAAAATATGGTGACATTATGAGTTTTTCCACGCCTGGAGCACAAAGCACTTGGTGGCATTCTTGTTGGTTACTTACACACAGTCCTGTTGTTGTTGAAGATTAAGTTAAATGAGGAATTCTGCATTTCAGTCATTGTATATATGTCAGTCCTTATGGTAAACCACAGCGAGAAACAGAACACCAGCTCTCAGAGCCCACACAACATGCTCTAGATCCTGAGGGTGTGAGCCTGAATCCCAACCACTCTGTATTTATTGCCGAAGTTTTCCAAAAGAAAACACAAGGGAACTCTATTTGAATTATTTTTTATTGGCACATTGCAATGCCTTCCCTTTCCTTTCCCTCTTTGATGTTTACTTTCAACCTACAAACAGGTTGTAAATATAATTGCAAAGTTGTTGTTTTTTTTTTCATCACAGAAAGCCCAAACACCAGGTCTGCATAAAACATTAAGAGCTCCATGCGTCTATGCAAACTCATGCTAATGTCCCCATCCCAATCTACCTCGTAACAATGGAACAGTGTTCATTCTCCTCAAGGAGTACCAAGTGGCTCTAAGCCGGATTTTGAAAAGTGATGGATCCTTTCTTCCCTCCTCCCCGTCCTTCGTGCTGGACGTGTTGTTCTCATGGGGTGGTTTCCCAGCCGCTGTTGATTAGCGTGTCAGCTTTGCCGATGGCCTCTTCCTTTTAGAGAATGGAGCTCCTGTTGGAGGATTGTGTACCTCCTCCTCCTTCTTCTCCTCCTCCTGCTCTGGATCCTCCTCCTGGCGGCTTCATTGAGAGAGCTGTAATCCCTGCTTGGGGGGCAGTGTGTCGTCTGTGCTGATAGCATTCAGAGGGCCTTGTAGCGCTCCAATGGACCCACTACAGAGGAGGCGGCATGGTGCAACTGGCTGGGTGCTGGGCACATGGCGCGTGGCACAGGCGGATTAGCCCCAGCGCCACCCCCCATTCAGCTCCAGCCTCCTTCAAACAGCCAGGCCCACTATGCCCACAGAGACACGGCAGGCTGGCAGAGGCAGATTACACATCCGTGCACATGCACAAGCTCACACGTAGTGCCGGTGAAAGTGACAGCATGGGTGAGGGGGTTAGTGTTTACAGGGCCCCTGAAAATACTTCTTTCCCCCTCATGCTCTGTCGTGAAATCCCACATATCAACCCTCGTAGCTCCAGCCCCCACAGGTCTACGTGTCATCAGGGAGCTCTGACTCAGGATTACAACATCCATAGTGATTCTTCCAGTCGACCACAATAAAGCTTAGTACATTTATCACGCTTTTAGGATTTATCAGGAAGATCTCTGAGCAGCCTTTCACATGACATCAATGATAAAAAAAAAAAAAAAAGCTCTTTCTACCAAGCAGTACCCAGGGGAGCCACATGTCTTACACCTCCGTGGACCAGGTGTTTGATTGCATGTCAAAGGGTGATTGACAGCTGAAACACACAGCAATGATGTGAAGTGAGATTTCACCCTCCTGCTTGACGGCACTCTGGAGACTGACTGTGTCCATTCAGAGGAGAGGACAGTATTCCTCTCTCTTTGGATTATTCCTTTTTTTTGGGGGTTGCTATTTCTTCAAAAATGAATGAAGCCGTATACCTCTCAGTGCTGACTTTAATTAACCAGTCGTATTTCTAAAAGAGAGGCTTTTTATCACACCTTAGTCCTTCCTGTCCATCAGTGAGGTTGCCAGGATTCACTGTTTTAATAGGTAATGGAAGGAAAAGTTGACATTAGGGATCACTTCTATACTATTTCAAATAATAGTAATTGATTGATTGAGTGAGGGTCTTAGTACAGGACATTCAACATAATACTTTTGTTTCTGTTGTCGTTCCATAAAAACAAAACAAAAAAAAAACACTGGAAAAAAATTAACAGAAATGTTAATTCAATGTTCGTTTCCCATCACTGCTTTTATTTAGTTTTATTTATGTTTTACTGTAAAACAGAAACAGTTGTTGTCAACATTGCGTAAATTATCAATATAATAACAAACACCATCATTTTAGGCATAGTTCTTATTCTGACGGTTTTTCAGCATGAACTTCTAGTAAGCTAATGGAAAAAGAGTATCTGCCATCTATTTGGATATCTTACTTTCCAAACATTTTGAAAGGAGCAAATCATTAAAGTGCCTCAACCTTTGTTTAGCTTAAGTTGGCATCGAGAGTGCCACAGAGTAATTACAAACTGTGAAACTAGTAAACCTCTAACAAGGTAATAAGAGGTTCTGGCTTGTAGCAGTCGACTGTGTGCAGTGTGGCTGTGATTGAGGCCTGACAAAACATTTCTTCACCACAGATATGCAAATAGTGGTGGTCACATTTGAATGCAGCTACTATTACAATAAATATCAACATGACCAGTTTAGCATGCAGTAGCTTGTCTCAATGTAAAAATCACAAACTTTTTGCTAGTGACGCAACACTTTTGCTTATGTACTCACATCACTTTGTCCTGTCGGCAGAGGATACAGAGTGATAGAGTCATTGAGGATCTTTGCTATCGGGTGAAAGCAGAGGTCTGAGGTAGAGGTTAAAACAGAAAAGAGGTGGGGATGAGAGGAGGGTGATGGAGGGAGCGTGACAGCGTTAATTACAGCAATGAGTGCATTCTTACCAAGCTGAGCTGGTGTGATTAAGACTGGATGTCAAGGGAAACGCTCCCCATTGATCCACCGCCAGTAGAGACCATCTAGTCTTTCATTACTGCAACCAGCTTGTTAATTAGAAATCAATCTTTCCCCTCTGCTCTATGAAGCCCCCCCCCTCCACACCACAGTGTCACTCTGCTTCCACCCAAACATTCATACTCAAAAGCAATAGAGGCACGTCGGACTTTGACTAATGTCAGTACTTTTTCACTTAGTTGGCCATAATCTGTAATTTTCACGCCAAGAAAGAGCAGGGAGCGGAGAGCAAAATAGTGAGGCACAATATCCTGCCTTCCTTTCCAGCTCCCAGGACGCCTTTCAGTGCTTTCAAGAATTTGCCAAAGTCTTGGATTGCTTTGAGCTTGAGGATTGAATTCAGATTTACTTGTTGAAAAACATCTATCATGTTGTCTTTCAACGACATCTGTGTGCAATTGTGTATTTTTAGGATCAATAAGAGGCTTGTAGAAGTTTTGTGTGGAAAGTAAATGAGACCAAATGGCATTCTCTATAGCTCAATTAGGGTTATTTTACATATTTTTGCATTAGTTGAATTGTTTTGAATAAGTCAGTCTAATGACATAGTTTATGATTATGTAATATATTACATATTTTTATGATGGGTGTGTTATAATGTCTCTTTACTTTGTGGCTAAAAATGAGTGCTGTACTGATGAAAGTACTGTGTGAGTAGAAAGGAGGGTGTGGAGGAGAGAACGGATAGAGTGGGGATGTAAAGTGAGCCCTTGTGCAAAGTGACGATTCCATCTTTCATATTAAAGCTATTAAATCTGTGATAGTGGGGACGTGCCTGGGACTGTAATACTGCAGGCTGTTGTATGTGCTCCTATGTGCATACAGTAGTACTGTAGGAGCTAATAGGCAGCACTGGTTTTACAGAGTGGAGATGAGTTCAGATGTTTCTGAGCAGTAGGCTTTCAAACCTAGATACAAATGTTCCATGCGTAGGTACAAGGACTAATTTGCAGACTAATTTTGTGTTTCAGCGTTAAAATACCGACATATATAGTTATTTGAATAGTAATTTCCATTTTTTTTAGTGACAACGATATCCATCCAGGCTGTGGAGTGGTGATTATATGCATAAAAACTCATATTTTAAAAAAAAAAGAATCCACTTATATTGCATGTTAGGTACAGTAGACTTGATTTGTAACACAAATATCAATTGCTGTTCAACATAAAGTGAGCTCCATGTCTTACTTTCTACGAGGCTGAAATAGTTCAAAAGTCCAGGTTGGTACTGATAAAAACTGCAGTTTGAAGTGTCAGCCCATGAGGATGGCTAAGAAGAGGGCAGGTACACCTGGTGCTATCGTACTCACTTATTCTCTTTCATCACATAGACCTGAGCGAGCTTGTAAAATGCGATCTTGGAAATGCAGGAATGGAAATTCGGCAAAAACAGCAGGGTTGTTTTTTTCCTTCTTGGGAAATATTGTATTTTTTAAAATGACATTATTAAAAATAATAAACTCATATTCTATTTTAAGGCTATTTCATCTGTGTTTGAAAAAATTCAATAGAGGCACTGTGAGTCATTTTAATAAAACATGTTCAGCAGCCCTGAGATACTAGGATTTATTTATTAAGTTAGATCTATTCGTCTTCTTTTATGTGAGGAGAGGTGTATGCTTTCTGTAATCAAAAATGGCCCATCAACTAAAACAATAATGCAGTAGATCTGTTGAATCTGATACAGATGAGCTTGATTCTTTGCAAATAGTATATTTAGTAGCGAAATGCCTTTAAAAAGCCAATAAGGATTATGCAAAAACACCTCATTTGAAACAGCTCCATGGTTATGGTTAGTGGATTTTAATGGTTTTCTCTTAAAGACAATGGTAGAAAAGACTAAACTGAGAAAAAATAAAGCTCATTTGTGGTTTTGGTTTACAAAGGAAGTTTTTAATTCCAGCCCAATTTGTTTTGCTTTCGATTAGTAATGGACTTCATGAAATGTTGCGGATTGAGATTCAGGTTTTGTACATTAAGTATCTACAAGTCAGGGAGTGGCAACAACCTTTTATCAAAAATAGTTCTACCTTCCTTCCATCTTTGGATTTATCATATTGCTTCTTTTATTGAAGTATTAGCATGCACACTGGATAGAGCAGGGATTTAATGGCAGAGGTGATTTAGTTTCACACTTATAAAAGATATTGGATATGATGGCCTGTGGGACACATTTCCAAAAGGAGGATTGCAGGGACTTTGGATGCTTTAAATTCTGGGCACTTCTAAGCAACAAACGGCAGACTTTCACTCAGGAGAATGGCATTTGTGTCCCATGTGAAAACAAAAGTAAATTAATTTCTAACCAACTTTTGTGGCTCACTTAACCGACATAACGACTTCACTTCCTGGATTTACGTACATATATATTTACTTTTTAAACTTCCTTTATAACCCCTAACCAGGTTTTTGCCCTAAACATAGGTCAGTGTTTTTGTAGCAGACATTCATCAAATTTACAGCCTTAAAAACCACAAACTGTACTTACTTGTATAATGGGGTGAGCTTTTTTTTATGCTTGAGCCACAAATCACTCATATGTGCAATAGTGCTATTGTGAAGAAGCATCCTAATCCCCTCCCTGGTTTCAATAAAGAACTGCTTTCTTTTGTTCTCAATGATGTTGATATTGAGTGGTTGTTGAAAGGATATGACTTTTGTGGACTGGAAGGCTGTTGCTTTCACTGACATGATCTTTTGTGCAAAGTTCCTGTCATCCTTGTCCAAAGTCTCAAGGCCCTGCTGTGACAGATGCCTCCCGGTCAGTTGTGTAGCAGTTTGGGGGTTCTGGGAGGTGAGGGAACACACCAGCTGTGGGAAGAGGATGGAGGTCACTGAGGCTAAGTAACCTTGTGTCCCTGAGAGGGTCGTAGCAGCCAGTGGGGTTATGTAGACTGTGGTCGACAGCTTGGCCCTTATAACCTCCTTCCTGTTTCCTATCAGGGCAGCTCCCGACGGAGCAGGTGAGATGGAAAAGGCAGTTATGCAACAGAGCTGATCCATGTCCAATGTCTGAATTTTGTCTGTGTGTACTTTCACAGCTGGCCTGCTGGTTGGCTCTGTGTGTTTGTCCTTGTTTGAGTGTGTTTCTGTGCAAGTGCATGTGAAGATGACGTATATCTTTAGTCGTGTGGATAGATGTGTTTAGTGTCATTGAGCTTGCCATAGATATTTAATAATATATATTTAGTGTCATAGTGTATGTGTGTGTGTTTCTGCTCTGTGTAAGGAGTTGTGGTTTGGGTCTCCCCCCAGATTTTGAGGCTGACTGGGCTTTTAGTGCTTTCCTACATTCCTTTGATTTGTCTCGGGCAGGCGAGCTGTATGCAGTGGCTTCCCTCTGTAACCTGTGTTGGTTCAAAATTAAATGGTTTATATGTTCTGCTTCATGGTTCTCATGTTAAACACCTAGGCCTTTGATTGTGTGCTAGCATGGCTCTGAAAAGTAAAGGAGGATGCTTTGCTTGTTTCGGGCTGGATGGCTGAAGCCTTTCTCTGTCTGCAGAACACATGGTGTTGATCATAAGGACAGCTCACTCTCCAGTCCTGGCAGTCACCAAGCGACAGAGGGAAAGAATCATGGTGTTCCTGAACCTTATTACAATGTAACCCTTTACAGCAACCATCAATTATGCATTTCATGCTGAATGCTACCCCCTTTGTGCAGAATGTTTTGTAAAACGACTGCTTTATAAGAAGTCTTTTAATGAGTTGCTTTCTGCTTCAGGTTCTTTTCTTGTCCTCCTGTCTTTTGGTCTTGCATGTAAAGCTTACCCTTTCTCCTCTTATTCTGGCAGGATTTCATCAAGATTGATGCAGACGAGCTCCATATAACAGAACTGTACCCTATCAAAACCCATTTAGAGTCTCACAGCAGAGATCGGTACTTAGATGGGATCTGCGTGCTGTTAGGGGCCGCTGTACAATGAACCAATGAATAATGTTAAAAGCTCAGAGAGATGATTTGCTATCAAACCCACTTACAGGTAAAGAGAATAGCCTTTGAGTTGTCACGGCGTGATGTGCTTCTTTTGAACATGCAATGTTCAGTTAGGAACAATGAAGAAATGTTCTGTCATGACTGATTTGGACTTGTTGATTAGTGGACATCTTGTCCCTGTGGGGGTGAAGCTTTCTTATAAATCAAATGTCAACCTTTTGGCACATCCCTAAGAATGAAAAGCATATGTGGTACAATGTTTGCAGAGCAATATAACTATATGCAAATGGAGCTACCCAAGAAATCATAACAAAGGGAAAGAAAATGTCCCTAAAGCATAAAAACAGCTTTACTCTGGAGATTTGGGAACACTTTTTTGTGTAGAATCAAACAAAAACACAGGCTCGTATGAACGTAAACACACACACATACATTGCATGGTATGAGAGCGGCACAATGAAGTGTGATTCTGAGGCAGATTATGTGTGAGGAACAGGATGTTTGTGACAGAGCTGCCTCTTCACTCCTGTTTTTTCTCCACGGCTGTTGTAGGGGTGAAGCCAAGTTAGGCAGGCAGGAAGGCTTCAAGTCCCCTCCATGGTAAACAGAGGAGAACCTCCACAGAGCAAATTGGACCAAGAGCAAGAATAGGCTACACATTATGATCCCTGGCAGTGATCATGAAAGGACCTGTAAACTGGTCCCAAGAGATGAATTGCTTTCATGCAAATAAATGTTGGAGATGTTGTGGTTAAGCAGACCTGTAGAAGCTCAGTGGCTGATAGGTTGTCTGTGATCTAGTGTTTCACAGCAGCAGATGGCAGTGCCAGCAGGCCAGGATGGTGCCAGAAGGTTACGCAATGGAATGATGCCTCTAAGACCTGACTGGAACACCACATGACACATACGTATATGTGCAGAAACACACTTCCCACACATTCTTCTCAAACTGTAAGGACATTTATACTTACGAGATTCAGTTTGTCCGCCACTTCATGCACTTTTAAGGACAAGTCTTTCCAGGGTTTGATGGAGGAAATGGTGGCCTATCCTTCACGGTGTCATGCTCAGGTGACTGACAGTTTGAACCGCATTCAGGAAGCTCAGAGTGAAGTGGCACCCCGACACTGGCATGGCCGCGGAAACAGATGGAACTATAGCTTCCCCATGGTCTGGCCTCCATTTCCTGGTCCTCTCTGGGGCACGTGTGTGTCTGCCAGTGGGATATGGGTCAGATGGTCGGCTATCTTTATCCGGATTGCTGCCAGGAAAACCTCCATCCATTTGGAAACAGAAAGGGCGTCCTCCTGGTTGACTTGGAAAAAAAACAGGGGGATTTCATTGATAATACTTTCTGTTACTGGATCTCTTGAATTTCACTACAGTTAGTGGCTCGTTCTACATTCCTGTTTAGTCAAGAAACATGAAATGTTATAGTACTTTATGCATGTGGTTTAAGTGAGTGCTCCAACTCAGATCTTGTCAGAACCTCTTTTCAGTTGGGGACTCTTGCAATATTTTTCCGAAAGTTGTTCAAGTACAGTAAAGGTTATGAATGTGGGTGTGGTGAAGACTGGTGGGTGTGTTTGTACACAAAGAGCATAAAAGAAGCTGTTCAGGCCATGCCAACCATACAGGGACTTGAAAGTGGACTAGGCTTCAACGTGAATCAGGTCTTCTCTCTGAGCTCCCACACTTCCTGTCCAGCTCAGCCTAATCCCTCGCCTTACTGTTGTCGTAGAATGAGCTCATGCCGCCAAGCCTTGCCAACCACAGTGCTGACCATGCTTTGCTTTACCTGAAGGAGACATTATTATTGCTTCTAAGATACCACCGGGTCCTATTTTTCTTGTTCTTGATGTGATTGCTGACCCAGCAAACAGTGAGCAACACTTTAGTCTGTTTTTTTTACTGTTTATTAGACCTGCTTTTTGTTCGCAGAATCAGCCAAAACCATCTATCAATCATGGCTGCTCCCTCACTGTGTGTACTATAAATAAAGAAACAACCAGAAAAAAAGATTCTCTGTCTACCTCCGGTGAATTCATTTCTAAAGGCAACAACACACCTCTTTGGGACTAGTGTAAAACTGTAATCCAGTGTCTTATAAAATTTTAAGCATCTATTCCCTGTCTTCCTCCAGTACCTTGTTTGTCCCATGTTAAGGATGCTTTTATAGCATTTAGAATAAGGTGATGCCCTCAGGTCATACCAGGAACTAATGCAATCCTGTTGTTGATTGCCAGGTGGTCACAAGAAGTTTGGAAATCCTAGTTGAAATATTAATCACACAAAAGCAGGAAAGACACAGAAATAGCATGATGTTGTGCAAATGGATAAACCTAGATGGAAAATAAGCTTTCCAATTTACTGGCAATTATTTGTGATCTTATTTTTGCTCAATAGATTGTCACAGAAGATTAATTTCCCATTACTGATTAGTCTTTAGCGTGTGTGTGTGTGTGTGTGTGTGTGTGTGTGTGTCTGCTTGAGCTCTGAGAGACTTGTCAGCAAAGCGTGTGTGTTTTGTTGCGCTGTGTGGTGTGCTGGTACTTTGTGCCTTAACATTACTCCTGGTGGATCCAGAGAAGTGAAGAAAGCCCCGGGCCCATCAATAGTTGAGTAGGAGCACGGTTGTGTGTGTCTGTAATGAGGCATACCACATCGTATCATCAATATTACATGCCGGCTTAAGGCCAAGGGATGTGCGCTGTGGTGTGTTCAAGTATAAAGTATGAGCGTGTGCATGTGGGTGTGAGTGCTATGCATAATGTGTAATGAGTGTTTTTTTTTTTTTTTTTTGCAAGACCTGAGTTAAGTACACTTGCAACTACAGACGGCAGACTTGTCCAGGAGCATATAGAGGTTCTGAGATGAAGTGGGAGGGAGCGATCAAGGATGCCTGTAGGTCAAAAGTCACGATGCACCTGAATGCTGCAGAGAGCTCTGCCTCTTCACACAACATGTCAGCAACAGCTGCACCCTCCACATGTCACCCATCCCCCAATACTAACCCGAAAAGCATTATCCAGTTCTACAGAATTAGACTGTGATTAACTGTGAATTAACTGTGAGCATGTTTATGTAGTTTTGTGTGTCATAATCTACAAATCTTGTTTTACCTCTCCCAAAGATATTTCTCTCTTTTAAGCCCATAAAGCCCAAAATCCAGCCCAGATGTTTGAATGGACCTGGTGTGTTTACACATGAACAACAGGTGCAAACACCATACAATCACATGCTCACACACACACACACACACAAAAAGGAACCTGCTAATGTGTTGGATGAGAGTGCTGATGATAAAGTTCACCCCCATTCCCTCCTCATGGCTTCTCATCCCCCTCGGCCAAGTGAACAGTACTCAGAAATGAAGTATGGACAAGAATTTTAAAGGCTACCATCAAAGGCCGCCAGCCTCCTCCTTCAGATCTATGTGTGTGTGTATTTGTGTGTATGTGTGTGTGTGTGTGTGTGAAGTACCCCCACAGGTGATTGGATCTTATCTGATCTCATCTCATCTGATTGGCTCATCTGTCTGTTGCGTTCCACAGGCGAGGGAGAGAGGGGTGTTAGAGGCCTGTCTAAATAATTTAGATCTTGCATTTGTATTGATCAGGTAGCGCTGCTCTCCGTGGGCCACTCCACTACCACCTATCTCTCCATCCCTCTTCGCCCCTGTTCTTGTTTTTTCGATTGTAACCTTGTGCCCCTAGCTTTGCCTCGCCTCCACTCGAACCCCCCCCCCCAACTTCCACATCAAACAGAGTGCAGGCACACTGCTGTAAGGGAGCAGAAAATGCATGACAAGGGAGTAGATGGGGAAAGTGCAGGAGAGAGCATTTTTTACCATGATTCCTCAAACAGGAGTGAGGCTGAGGAATACAGGGTGGGAGAAAGGTGTAAGCGCTGGATAAAGAGAGAAATAGGATGGTGGAGGCAGAAAAAATCTTTTGTGTGTGTGCATGTGTGTGCAGCTCATATGCAAGTGTCTGTGGAGAGTAATGGAGTGTGTGTAACCTTGGTGAAGCAGGTCAGTGGAAATGTAGAAATGAGCGTGTTGTGTATATGGAGGCTGGTGAAGCCTGGTCCGACTTGTGCATTAAACCCAGTCCATTACTCCATTAAATACTGCATCATGCCATGGCCTTGGATCAATACAACATCATGTAAACACTGATAACCTGTCTCACCACACCGTGGAATGGGTTCATTTAATAGGTAATGTATTCCCAGCAGCAAAAAATAGCATAAAAGAGCAGGACATGTATGCTCAGCAGGAACATGATAATTGCTTGTTTGAATGGGAAGGCCTTTCGCTGCATTCTGTTGCAGTGATAGAGGTGCACCGAGCAACATGGATTGAATATGATAATGTTTCTGTTGCCAAGCAAAATATCTGTCTTTCTCATAATACAGCTTCTTGTACACGCTGTACATGCTGATCGAATTTGGCAGTGCTCTCAGCTGACAAGAAAAAGGAATGAGGAGACATTACTTGTTGCTCACACAGTCTCATCAGAGCCATTCATACACAGCACAAATATTTGCAAATAATTGAGACTTTGTATTATTTTTTATTAATTAAATTATTTGTGTATGATTTACATGTGCCAGAAACAATTGAAAACAGCTCTTTTTTTTTGACTGGTTAACATTTAAAAGTAACTTATGTTTAACAGTATTAATTCTTAAATTGAGATGCCAAGCATACACTATAGTGAGGGCTTCTAATACCACGTGCATAAGCAAGTTAGTGACTGTCAATTTTTAGCTGTGCTGCTAAACTTTTTTTTTTAGATTATAGGACAGGCAACCCTTAATGATTAAGACATTTACCCTCCTTTCACATATACTGCAGGAAGTGGATGTAGCTATCGTGAAGTCACATACTGGTTTGTGGACCACAGTCCTGAAGGTTTTGCCATTTTGACCATGTTGGCTCTTTGAAGTAATAATGTGGAGCTGGGACTTGGTAGATGTTTACTAGCTTTTGTAATTCATGTTACCTGTGATATTTAACTGGCATGCAAAAAAAACCAGGCCTCGGACTGAATTTACTAAATGGAAGAATGACCCCATGGATCCTTAGGGGCTACTTATTCTAATTAATTAGGAAAATGTTTATTTAGTTTATAAATCAAGGGAAAAGCAGTAATGTTTTCTCATAGACTCCTATACAGTCTGACTTATTTTTATAACCAGTATAGTTTTCTTTTCAGGCCATTGGAAAAATGCAGGTTTAAGGTGCATTGTGTATGGTTATATACTGCACTGAAACAGAGAGCCTCTTAAATACATCATTAAGCCTGGAATTCTGTGTGAAAACCACGACAGCAGAGAAAATGAAGAAATGTCTGGATATAATAACAAGACTTGTGGGATGAATTATTGAGGCTTTGATATGGAGGAGAGAGACGGGAGGGGACGGATGGACTGAACTGTGCTCTTAAGACAGTGTGTAGCACATCCAATATACACAGACACATGGAGAACACACACAGTGTGACACACACACACAAACAGTGGGCGCCTTGTGTGAGGACGTGTTAATGGAGACACCCAGACAGACAGACAGACAGGCAGAAAGACTGGGCCACACAGGAGTCTGCTCTGCCTAGATTCCCACATTGAAACACACTATGCCCAGAAGAATGAACGCCCCGAGACCAAACCGACATGTAACTATTCTTACGAAAAACACACCAACGCCGCGGGTGTCTCCTTCTTTTCCCATTCACTTTCCCCCCCGAAAAGAAGGGGGATTCCAGGGTCAGGAAATAACAATGCTTTCATCTTTCACCACTGAAAAGGATTGTTTTCCTTCGAGTGTAAAAGTGTATTTTTATGGGATTGTGTTCTCCTTTGAGCCGCAGACTGTTCCCCTGTGCTCTGATCTGTCTGGCTGGAAGCAGTCCAGTGGCTGAGCTCTTTTCCTCCAGTGATGTAGCAGGCTCTGTGGTCCCGTCAGTCAGGGCCTTTGTTTACTGGGTAGATCAATAGTTAACTTGCTGCTGGATACACTAAGCTGTAGATTTGTACAGCCGGATAATAGACCCCTGGCAGTTTTCTGCTCTGCTGCTGTTTGTGGCGACCTGTGATGAATAGAGGCTTAGCGAGGCTATCAGGGTTACAGCCAATTAGCTCATCACTCTCTTCTAATATGGTTGTCAATAGGGACAGGCTTTGATTAAAGCACAGTGATTTGTTCAGGATGAGTTAGATTACACTGAGCCAGGAGACAAACAGTTAGGTGCTCTTATTGGTTTTTTGTTCAACTACTTTAAAGTGACTCAAGCCTCCATTTAGCAGGCTCCTCTACATGTGCATGCGTGTGTGTGTGTGTGTGCGTGTGTGTGTGTGTGTGTCACTGTTGCTCTCGCTTTAACACCTGCTTGCACATCTGTGCACCCTCCTCTCCTCCTGCAGGGCGCGTGGTCATGTTGGCCTTCCACTTAATGGTCACTTTACATTTCCATGTGTTAACACCTGAGCTCTGTGCTCATTAGCAGCAGGATGTTGGGGAGCTGTGGAGTGTATACACTTCCAGTCTTCCTGTCCTGTTTCATGTTCATCACGCTGACTAATTATCGTCGGAGCTTGCAAACGAAGTGTGAACATAACTTGCAATCACTGACACTTTATCAGCAGTAAATTGCAGTTTACCCTCCAATCTTAGTACATGGTCACTAAAACATGTGAATATGATAAATTACATGGGTGAAACAATTTTGGTTAGGCTTTGCTGCTTCAGAGTCACACCTGTGTTTAACATCTTTTCTTCTTTTCTGTCTCTTCAGTGACCATCTCTACCAGTGTATCCTTTGATGGTCTGCTGGTGACTGGCCTCTACACCTCCACACCGGTCCAGTCGGCTCCAATCCCAGCCCCAGCAGCCTTTGGCTTTGGTAAGTCTTCACAAGATAGCACTGTGGGCTGTTTAGAGTGGTTGTCCTGCCAATACAAGCTCCTCATTAAAAACTCAACTTAGCTTCACATTCTAGCACAAACAAACTCTCAGATAATCTAAATAGTATCATAGTGCTGGAACTGTTGAGCATCCCAGTGAGCACGACCCAGCTCAGTGATCCACATCCGTTCCCAGAATGAGCATAAGACCAATTCCCCACTCCTGGTGTGACGGGCCGTGATGGATGAGGAGCGGGGATGATGTGACCATAGGCTTGGCCAGATGCATTTTCATTGATGCTCGAGAAAAGAAAAACATGAAACTGGAAAGGATACCGGGGAACAGAGCAGAAAAAGTGTGTGAGGCCTCTGAGAGACAAAACCAAAGTCTAAACCACAGAGAAGAGAATATTAATGATCATCAGGTCAGCCGGTCAGAGGTTGAGCTGCAGAAAAGGTGCAATGGTCCAGTTACATTGCATTTGGTTTCAAATTGGATCTTGAGAACCGTTAGTTAGTTTGCTATGAAAACAAAACTCTTTATATTAGTTTTCCACTTTTCAGATACTAGTTTTCTTATGTGTAAAGTGAAATTTAGTCCTTTGATTGTTCTGGCAAGTACAGTACAATAAGGGTTTTTAAGACTCAGATGTAGTGTGTGGAGGGAGCCCCTGCATGAAGGGGTGGGGGCTCTCTAGGGGTGATGGATCTGCTATAAAGAACTCCTCAGAGAACAGGGCTACTGGCCCAGAACTGCTGCCCAGCGGGCTCACTTATCCTGACTAACTCCACTGTTCTTCAGATGCTGACTTCACCCCGGCCAGGGCAGCTCTTCACTCTTGGCAGCTCTGCTTACTGGGGAGGCATCCAAGCAAGGATTGCGTCACCTTTGCTTCACTCTCATTAATTTGAAAAGTTTTAAGAGTAGGGGCTGCACAGACTGATAGGCAGCAGCTCGTGGAACTGGATGGTGTGGTGTTTAAATAAGTCCGCAAAGCCTTCCGATACAGTGTGTGTAATCTGCTAAGCAGTGATGCCGTCCAGGTTTCACAGCGCCAGTCACTCAGTGTGTCCTCAGCTGAAGAGCTCTCTGCACTGTGTCTCTCTGCTCTGATTCCCCTGCATCCTCTCTCAGTGTGGGCTTCAGGACTCCATGGAGCACAGAATCAATGTTGTCATGAAGGAGAAACAGAGGAGTGATTCATGACTGCCACCATGGTCCTCGTCTTTGTGTTCATATTGAGACTGCTGACTAAATTACATTGTTTCATTTCCTTTAATTCATTTGTCTGCACAATTTCAGCAAGATCTCAAACCTAGATAACAGAATAAAGCATTTGTCAATACTTCCCATAACACTGGACAGTAGAGCGTTCTAAAAATAGCACACACACCATGAAACAAACATGTATGTTATGCGGTTGTAAAAAGGCTGCAGCTTCTGTGAATGTATGCTTCAAAACTACTGATCTAGGTTTAGGGCAAAGAAACTTCCTGGTTAGGCGCTATGTAAAAATTAAATCAATGCCATAAGGGAAGGGTTACAGGACTTAAAGTAAGTTACATTAAAAAAAAACATAAAAAGAGTTTACTTTTCTTTTTCACACGGGACCTGAAACTTGTTCTCTTGAGTGGAAGTCTGCCATTTGTTGACCAATCCACTTCCAGTCCTTTTTGCTGCCATTTAAGCTCTGCATTGCATCAATCACAACTACTACATCAGAAAGAAGGTGGCAAACAGTCTAAAACATAAAAATGGGTCATTTTTAGACGCCTCTACAAACACCCCACAATGACTTTTATGAGGTTAGACCAGTCAGACAATTTTGAAGGAGATGAGATTGTTATGATACCACACGCAGCCTGGCTGGTCTGCAGACAATTGTCCATGGCAGGGTGTCCCATCTGGAGAGAGAAGCAGAGTGATGCTCCCAGAAAGAGAGAGAGAGATTCATCAATGAGCTCATGGAAAGAGGGTGACATTGTTGTTCATAAGAGAGCCAATGTTTGAGCAAAAACCTTAGCAGAAAATGCACTGGAACAATAATGCAATGAGACACCTCTTGATGTCCATTCTTGTTGTGACAAATATAAAAGTATCTGCGAAGCCAAGAAGGTCATGCAACTCCATCAGGGAGTTTTACCAGGGCCAGGGTCTGAGGTAGGGTGTGGCTCTAAATCCCCTCAGTGGAAGCATGGTGGGGACACAGATACATGTTGACAGCAACATGCACACACACAGAGAATTCAATAAAGAAAAGCACATCCACTCTAACTCAACAGCAACATACACACACTCCAGCTGTGTACAGCTGCTCGAGCGGCGGCTCGCTGGGGTAACATGTGGCTGACAGATGTATCAGTGCGGGAACCGACATGAACTCCAGCACGGAGAAAATGAAAGCTCACTGCACCGCCACCGCAGGATCGCACACACAGGGAGAAGATCAGTGGTAAATGTTTTTGAGATTTGCAATCCCTCGATAATACTAAGCAAGAACAGAGGAAGTACTTAATTTACTGGATCTTTAATTTTGCTTGATTGCTGTCAGTGGAGAGGAAGACAAAGGCCGGTATTGACTGAACATGAATGCTTTGAAACAGATAAAGGCAGGGCAGTGCAGACAGAGAGGTTAGTGTTTGTGCACTCTGTGTGGGGATGTTTAGTGGTTGATGTGGTCAGAGCTGCTGCAGCGAGCAGACAGGACGACTGCGCGCCAGCCTCCGAAGACAGAATTCCCCTCGGCCTTCCTCGTCATCCTTCGCTGCTTTTTACGGAAAACTCATAAAACCAGTGGATGACCACACTGCATGCAAATACACGCTCTATCTCCAGTTCCGCTCTTTCTTTGTCTTTTCTGTTTTTGTTCTGCATTTTATGTAGATACCTTCACACACACACAGGAAATAGAACATGGAGACAGAGAAATGAGCATTTTATTGGCTTCCACTCCCTCTGAATAACAATGCACGTCACACTACATTAGCAATAAAAATGTGAAGCTTTGAGGGACTGACTTTTTACTGCGTCGTCAGAACTCCCACTCATTGTCGAATTAGCTAAAGTGTGATAGAGCGATTGGGGTGGCAATCGGGGTTGTCTGAAGAAGCCATACTTTTGGCTTCTGGGTTGAGCTGTGGCTCCGGGTGCCTAAAGGCAGGGCATCCCCCCACTAGCCGCCGGATGGCTAACCACAAACCTTTATGAAGCTGTAATTGCTTTGCTATGGCTAGCGCCGAATCAGACAAACTGGAGCTAAAAACAATGTTATGCTTGGGAGCCAGGCCTACTCGAGAGAGGCAGAACACAGGAGTGTAAATTGACTGTGGCTTTTATAAATGTCCCCATAAGGGGCCCAATAAACCGGTCTGGCCAAGGCACAGCTGCAACGATTAGTCAGTTTGAAGGTGTGTGACAGCTGGCAGGAAGGACTCAACATGTCATTGAGGGATTCAGTCTGTCAAAATATATAGTTAATGTAAGAGTGTGTAAGGTGATTCATTTTATTAAAGTGCAGTGTAGTTTGGCAACCCAACTGGTCATGAGAGACCTTTGTTTTACAGTGAAGTCTTTAGGTGTGTGTGTGTGTGTGTGTGTGTTTGTGTAACATGCACAGAGGGGATGTCTTTACACACTGCCAGAAAAGCAACTTGAGTCTGGACTGACTCAGCTGCTGGAGAATTCCAACTTCTGCTTCATGTTTTTCTCTCCTTTGATTTTTATTCCATTAAGATCCTTTACTTTCCATTCGAGCCTCTTGGCTCTCTGAAAGGAAGTTGCACAGCCTTGAAACTGGCGTTTCCGAACATTTTATGACGACAACAATGACTTTTGTACATTGTCATAAATTTGATTTATTTCCTTGGAGTTTGCATGAGGACAATCTGCTGTTGTATGTCACACAGCAATGATTAAGTGATGTATTGGACCCCACATGCCAGTGCCTGTATGGAAAGAAATGTCACATGTGGTCTGATTTGTATTTCTCCCCTAATGGCAAAATGTTTCCCATCACATCATTATCCATTTAAACAAAAACACAAAACAAGCATTCATTCTAAATGTCTCCAGATATTTCATAATTACTATGAAGGAAAAAAAAGGGAACTTGAAGGGAGGCGAGAGCTTTGAAATTAGACAGCCGAGGGAGATGGATAGGCGAAAATGCCAACATGGGGCTGACAAAGTGTTTGAGATTAAGGGAATGAGTATGAGGGGAGAGTGAGAGGAGAAAATTGGAGAAAGTGTGCATGAAAAATGGCAAATAGGGACCAATGAAAAGGAGACAGTATGTGAATGATATAAGGAGGGGGAGAAGATGAGAGGATGGCGTTCCATCACTCCCTCTGACGGAGTGGCTGATTGGTGCTGCCGTGCCAATGCTGAGCTGCTGAGAAACTGGTCATTGATGGATGGCTCGTTTACAGGGTGATGTTTATTTTGTCGTTAATTTACATATTTGTATGTATTTGTGGGGCGGTTGGCTTCTGCTTTGCGAGGATCAGTCCCCATCTACAATATGATGGATCTGGCGGTCTGACAAAATGGACAGCTTAGTGACAGGGACATCCAGCCGACACTCTGTCCCCATGACGGATGGGCTCATGCTAACACACGGCCCGATTGGAGATGAATTCCTGCTGCACCTTGACCTGTGGAGGAGGGGGCCACTGAGGGAGTGCAGCCAAAAGTGTAATCATTCCATACATTAACAGGACTCATGGAGAAATAGAAACATATTGAAATATACAATCATGAGTGGTCCTTCCTGCTCATTATGCACAATTATGCATTCAAATCCCGACATCCACACACCCATCCATCTCAAGGCTGAAGGTCGGCTGTCTGTGCCCTCCCGCCACCAAGCCGGATTGAATGTCAGCCAGAATGTCAGACTATGAGAGATGGCAGCTCATCATGTCAGTGTTTACAGAGACACACTCACAGGTGTGATTCCTACTGAACAAAGCCTTGTTTTGGAAGCACTAACAGTCCCGGGAGAGCACGAGTGTGCTTCCGCATACCTCTTCCATCAATGGGATGAGGAGAAAAACTGAGCTGGAGATACTGTGTAGGGAGAGATGGAGGATAAAGAGGAATGATATAGAGAAAAGGTGGTGCAGGGAGAAGAGAAGGGGCGAGGGAAGGGGTTCCCATGGGGAGAGAAGCTGTCAGTCCCTAGGAGACTTCAAACGCACTGCAGCCCTGTGATCAACCTGCTCCCTGGCTCTCTGCTGACAGCTCCCTGACTGTGCCGCTTAGACTCCTTCATGCACACACATATACACACACATATACACTTGCATGCTCCCGTAAGAGCTCTCACACTCGCTGATTTCTCCACTCATACCACAACACATTCAAATTCCATTGACATACGCACACTCATGCTGATTCTCGCATTTAAGATGCACATCTGTGGCGCATTTGCTCCGACATCCCACCTTGTAATAACCTTGGACACTGCAAAAGTTCCCTGCTTGCAACTCTGTCAAAGACATCGCACGGTCCCAAACTGTTGCTCCTGAACTATGGGCTGCACAGAGGCAAGGTGGTGCTGCTGCTGGTGGTGGTGGTGGTGGTGGTGATGATGTTGATAATGATGATGATGACTTATCTAAGCCATTACTCCTTCTCTGCTCAGGGCTGAGGCACCCAAAGGCAGATCCCTCCTGATGATGAATTCATTAGTGCAGAAGATGAAATGAGTTGTCAGGGGCAGGGTTATGTATGGGAGGTGATTTGTGTTCTCTGCGGCACAGTGTTAGATCAGACTCGAGATCGGCTGGGTCGGCTTGTTGTAAATCTCCCCACTTTGCTGGCACAGGACTTTCCCACCCCTCACGCCCAGACTGAGCCTCTGTTCTGTCCCTCACGTTTGCCCGGCGGCACGTCCTCCCCCACCAATCGCACAATGCCTTGAAGCTGCTAACAGGTGGCTAAACATTTGGGTGCTCTCAGAGTCCAGAGGAATGCTGGGTGTTTATGCATCACAAGTCATGTAGCTTCTTTCCATGTGCAAAGCGTCCTTAGAAGCGAAAAGCAACGGCACCCCTCTATGAATTTAAACAGAATGCAACATAATCCATTATTTATTTAAGGTGGACCCACTTCAGACTCTGGACCAGTGCATTAGTGTTCAACATACGTCCCTACAGCGCAGTTCAGGTGTCTCAGGTGCGGTGGTACAGTAGACCTGCTCGAGCACTGCTGCTGGGAATTTACTGGTTCACTAAGTGTACAGAGGCTCTCTTGGAAAACATAGTCCCTTCTTTGAACTCCCACGGCTTCACTTGGTGTGCTTACATTCATATGTTCAGTGTGTGTATCTGTACTCATACATATGTACATCTTTTTGTTTTTGTGTGTAAGGTTGTTCATGTGTGTGTGTTTATCTTTCATTTTTGCTCGAGCACACATGTATTTTTATGCACATGCTGAGCATTTGAGTGCTTTTTCCTTTTCTTGGCTCTATTTTCTGTATCCAAATGTATGGTGAAAAGAAAAAAAAGGTCCAGGGTGACCAAGAGAGCAGAAATAGGGGAAGGCAGGAGCTGGACTGACTGTGATAGAGATTTCAAAGTGGTGTGTGAGATGTTGGCCAGTTTTTTTTTTATTTTTATTATTATTATTTTATTTTTTTTATCCTGCAGGAGAGAGCAGCAGGCGTAGGCTGTTTCTCCCATGTGTGGTCTCTCTTGAGCAGAGCAATGTTATTTTCTGCCATGCAGAAAGGTTGGTTACATGCCAGAGAGATTGAGAGAAGAGAGAGAAATAAAGATAGAATAAAGACAGAGAGAGCTTTGACTCAAAGACTGCTCAGTTTGACACATTTCTGTGAACACTAGTGGGTTTGCATCATTTCAACAAAGAGGCACGCTGACTTTGAAATGTATCTTTGTTGTGTTGTGATATAAAACTCCTTATACTCTATACCTCCACATGCACCTTGCAAGTGTGTGGGCATCTGTGGGTTTAGTGTGCAAACTGTGAGAAAGTGATTTTACAAAGCCTTCTCCACAAAGTGCATGCCATCCGGGCTGCACTCTGAGGTCTATTCATTTTTAAAGTTCCCTTGCAGAGAGTATTAGAAAATGTGGAAATGCTCTCACTGACGCTGTGAGATGAGGAAGCTTAGTGGTTCTTCTGGTTTCTCCCTGTAGGGCCCTGCCTGGATCTGGCCCCACTCCCTCGAACTAAAAGCCTCAGAGAAGAACAGGAATTCTCTACTGCATGACCTTTTTTTTTTCTTTTACATTTCATACAAGTTGTCTGTGAACAACTCACCCAGATCCAATCTGACCTATATTTTGGCAGTGAAAATAGTTGGTGACCTTCTCTGTGTTTCGCCCTCCTTACGAGAGCCAGGCTGTTGCCGTGATTAGTTCACTGCCTCCCAGCACTCCTCTGTCAGACCAGGCTCAGCTCCAGCCTCCTCCATAAACACATTTATGTGCACACACATGCTGTATGTACACACACATGCGAAAGCAGCACAGGCCCCATGCCCTGCTTTCCCCAGGCTTTTCACTGGCTCCTCACCTGTCGCCCCAGGTCTCTATCTCTCATACTCAACATGTGTGTCAGGACAGAGCCTGCGAGACCACTGCCTCACCAGTTTGTTTGTTTGCGGCATTGACGGGTGGGGAGCAGGAACGTGGGTGCAAGAAATTAGCACAAGTCAAATCAGATTAATTAATCCCCAGCTCAAACTATTAGCCGAGGAGTCGTGTTGAATTAAAAATCAAATTAGCCCTGGCGCCTGCCGTTAAAGCTGTGGTTTGTGCCTGCCAAGCAACAATGACACACACCCACAGAAGCCAGCCGCTCATGGGCTTCACTGATGGGTGGACGTATGGATGGATGGAGGGGTGGAAGAAGAGATGGGTGCTCAAGGACTGGAGGGATGGGGGAAGGGGGAGTTTGGTGACTTTGCCACCCAGTGTGATAAGCTTCTCCTGGGGCATGGAGCTGGCTGTCCCTGGCTGGGTGCTGCTCCACCGGCCTCACACCGCTCCACTCAACAGCCTCGGCTGTGTCACTCCAATTAGGCCTTTCAGCAGCATTTCACCCTGATGGTTTACATAACTTATACACACATCTTGAGCCTGGGACTGAACCCAGATTTAAACAGGCTTCTGTTTCTCAGCTTGACTCTATCAGGAACATAAAGAGAAGAAAAAGGGAAGTTTATACAACGTGGGATAAATTTCAAAGTTTGGGCCAGAGCACCTATCGTCGTTTTAACTGTGCTGAGTGATTGGTTGTAGCGTTTGAAGAAAGGGAGAAAATTACAACAAGTCCACAATGACAACCAACTTAACAACCAACCTGACCTGCTGTCAAAGTTACAATAACACATTAATGTTAATAGCACATTAATGAATACTTCTGAACTGTTTTCTACACAAAACTTGTTTGAAGAACAGAAAGCCCAAGTAGTGGAACGACTATACATATGTCCAGCAGTCCTAAATAGTGGTTACTGGATTTAACTTGATTTCTATGAATATGTGTGTAGCTCTACCCTGTTAAAAACAGTATAACTAAAAAAATATTCCTTTTTTGAATAGAGAAAAATGTGGGATTTATTAGCAGTTTCTATGGACAATCATGTGATTAAGTTGGTGACATTGACATTACGCAATATTGTGTGCATATTGTGCACATACAGTACAAGTTAAAAGTTTTAACACAATTTCTCATTCAATGGTTTTTCATTGTTTTTTTTTTTTAGCTTTTCTTCATTGTAGATTTATATTAAATCCATAACTATGATGGAACACATATGGAAATATGCTGTAAACAACACATTTAACGACATAGTTCATTTCATTGTTTTGATGTCTTCAGTTAAATGTAAAAAAAAATCTGAAAAACCATTAAAAGATAACGTATGTCCAAACTTTGGACTGGCACTGTACGTATGCACATATCCATGCACTTGGGTGTTCTTTGTGTGTTTGTGAGTATGCCTTTGAGATGGATTGCATGGCTGTGCAGAGACGTAGAAGTCCCATCTATCATACAAGGTGGGGCTCCAAAACACACAACACTTGTTTGATTCAGAACAACATTCATTTCAATTATGACACATTAGTTCAGGGGGGTATATTATGCTCCAGTAGTGTTCCTGTATTCCATTTATCATTCACGCTTGTACGACCTGTAGCTCTTGATCATTGAAAGGAAGCAAGATGCAGCCTTAAGCCATGAACTAAATGTTTGTTTTCTTCATACCTTTAGTTATTAATCAGTTATTGGTTTTGATAGATGAATGTGCAGCAAACATTACGTAGAAATAAGAATGATTGTTTTAAAGACTTGTGCATGTGTGACCATACGTTGAGTACAGTACTTTTCCTTTCTTCAGCTGGTTAGAGTCATTCTGGCAGCCCCAACAATAAGCCCTAGCCTTGGATGTTTGTGTGTTGTGTGGGTGTGTTTGTGTGTGTGGCCTTGCCTTCAGGAGTTTATGGATGATGGATGATGGATGCTGTGAGATACAATGGAAGCCTAAATGAAAGAGCAATTGTTCTTTGAATGCATGCATATGGGCAAAAATTGGTCTGGTGCTAAGGGCCAGGGCATGAATACGTATATTTATACACAAACGGCTTCTTTCAGCGAACATTCAATTGAGCGTACTGTGCACACATGGAAAAACATAATAATGTAAACATATACATATGCACAGTAAGCCTCTCATACACGCTCTTGCACACGCTCACCTACACACACATAGAAAGCAGACCTCCAGGTGTCCTTTACTGCCTGTTAAACTCGCTTTCATTCATATGGCAAACCGCTCCCCCACACATTTTCCCACAGAGTCTCTTACCCCATTTCCCCCTGGCCACTGGCATCTTTCACCACCCATATTAACACACAGCTTCCTCCTGGCAACGCTGGGCCGGACCCCTGCCATCACCTCAACGCTGCCAACCTGTCTCCATGGTAGTGTGATTGGCAGATGCTGAGATGGATGCCCTGCTTCAGCCAATAGCAGATCAGAGTCAGGTTGTCATGCGCCGCGAGACCCCGCAGTGGCCCGGCTGACCAGCTGAGGATGGTGTTGAGCAGAGGCGGTGAATGCGACACAACGGGCGCACACAAACACACACACACATAGCATGGGATCATTCAAGAAGCACAAAGCGTATGGGGTCCCTGCTCGGGCTGTCAGTACTGTTGTGATGTATCATTTATGTCGCCATTGTGTGGCCTTCTCTTGAAACATGTTGACAGAGGCATTATTCTGGCTTTTGACAGATTCCCATACATTCACAGGCTTTTAATAACACATGTTAATGCTCCAATAGGTTTATGACAGGTTTTAAGAATTACCACATGAAATATGAGCCTTTAATGGGCCTGCTCTCCAAATTATCTGGGATGGTATACATTGAATTTCTAAGTCGGAGCAAGTTGGAGAATGATCATTGCTACAAGCTATTATCTGTTTGTCTGAGCGTGCACATGCACACACACAACAGGCCTGGGGGACAAAAGATGCATCACAAACATTAATCTGCGCTCTTTAAATGAGCCCCACTTCTCTGTGTTTAATCAAAAAGTATATAGTGAGTAGTGATAAATATGAATTCCGGAGACAAAAATCAAATAACCTAATCTCCTTACAGCACATTATGCTACTTCATAGGAATTCATTTCATTTCATTAACGCTCCGAGCAAACTGCTGTGCATACACATGCATTTTAATATTCTGTTTGTGGTTGCTTATGTAGTGTATGTGTACACAGGGTCATGAAAGTGCATGTGTGCTTATGGTTGTGCAGTATATGCTTTAGCATTAAACATGAATTCATTAAACATGGATTCATTAATAACTAGAATGGCATTTGGAGATCAGAGACCTCCACCAATGCAAATGTTTCTTGATTCCCAAGATGTGAAGCTGTGTTTCATTTTCATTCTTTGTATTTGTTTTTATTCATCAAATATCTAAGCAACACATTGATTGCTGTTTCCAAATATTTCCAATATTTGCACGTATCAGGTGAGACATGAAATATGAATGGGAATAAAATTTTTCCTATTCATCCTAAAGCACATGAATGCAGCACAAATTTGCAATATTGTAATGCTTATGAAAGTGAAAATAAATGTGTAACCACCCTGTGATTTAGATCCAAAATGTAATGGGTTCCTCCTCTGCACCTTCACTAAGCTTAATAAAGATCAGGCTGTTGTTTTTCTGTAATCCTGCTGACATACAGACAGAAAAACCGAAAACATCACCTCTTTGGCAGAGATTACTATTGTCACAGTGAAGACAAAGCCGTTTAATATACTAACTGTTGGTGCTCACATTCCTTTCACCTTAATGACTTCAGTGCTTTTCACCCCAATCTACTTGCCAATCAAAAATCTAGCAGGAAAAACAACCCTAATAGTCTTGAAAGCATCATAGTAACCCTTTATCAGTAATAGATTCAGTTGAATCACACACACTCACACAGACAGATGAGTCAAAGAAATCGTTTTCAGTTTTGCCCCAAGCCAGACATTGCTGAAGGACAATTGTGAAATGAGTGCAAAATCCAGTAGCTATTTGGTGCTGACCAGATGTCAAATGGTGTGTATAAACTCGTAAATGTGCATATCAATTTGAATGGTGCCTCTCAAATCCTCGCAACTCTGCCACAAAACCTAACTATCAGCTCTAGTGCCAGTTAGACCGGCTCCTGCTGGTCCTACAGTGTGAAGTCGCTGCCAGGCTGAGCCATCGATTGCCCATCTGCTCCATCGGGGAGAATTCTCACTCCATCTATTTGACTTGTTTTGAGCTTGGCCGCAGAAAAGCTCATTAGCTTTGCAAAGTGAGATATAAAGACCGATGAAAAAAAAAGTGCTGTGTCCAAACAGAGAGATGTTAAAGAGGACACAGACAGATGTGAAATGAAGTGTTTACATATTTAAAAGAGGAGAAACCAGACGGAGGGGAAAAATGTGGACAAGTCTTTGTTGCTGGAGACATGGGCGGACTGAATATGAATACATAAGACGCGACAACTTCCCGCTTCCTTTTTATAGGGCGCTTAAAAAACTCACTACAATTACCAGCAGAGATTGATGTCGGGGTGACAGCCCTACAACCAACATATGACCCTTAAAATCCCGACACACCCATTTCCTGCGTGTCTGTGTATATGAGTTTGTGTGTGGGCAAGCCCAAGAGTGCATATATAGGCCTTTGTGTGTGTGCTTATATTTATGAAACATGCTCTGCCCAGTCACACCGTGGGAGTTAGCAGGTCATCTTCCCTTGCCATTAATCAATGTCGACAGCTCATAAGTGCCAAATCTGCATGTGAAAGAGCTGCATGAGGGAGTGCGAGCATGCATGCGCGTACGTATTTGCATGTGTGCATTTGACTGTGGATGTGTGGTTGCAGAAGTCCTCCGAGTTCCCTCCCGTGGCTGCTTATTGAATCAGAAGCGGCCTCTGCTGATCCTTGTCCAACATGCAGCATGGATGCATCAGCGATGGCATTCATGCTGCAGCTTCAACCTCTATCACTGTCAGCTCGTTAGATGAGTTCTGCAAGCGGCTGATTGTTTGTTAACGAGTCCAAATGTGGGAAACAAACAATCAGAGTTGATGAAGCATAAAATGTGGCCACTAAAAACTAAACGTTTTTAAATGTCTGTTTTTTTTGTGAAGAGGTTAAAGGCAAGATTTCTTCCTATCCATCAACCAATTACTGATATTTTTGCTAAAACAAACACATCCAGTGCTACAATTAGAGTAAAAAAAAATGTGAGAAAAGACGAGATTAACAAAGCACAAAATATTGCAACAGGAAAACAAGCACATGACGCAAAGATAAGATCAGTCACATCTGTCTGGTTCTAGAGATGTTAAAAAGTACTTTTTAAGTTGTTGTGACCCGGTGTGTGAGGACACAGGATGGGCCTTTCATTTCACAATGACGAAAGTCATGTCTTTCATTTCTCCGCTTATCTCCCTGGACAGAACCAGGAATGATAGAGCTTTCTGTTTTTTTTTCTGTCCAGGTTCACTACAGCTTGTTGCTTTACTTGAACCTGTGGGATTTGGATCTCGTTGAATAATAGTGATTTTTTTTTCTCTCTCTCTCTCTCCCTCTCTCTCTCTCCACACCCGGACATGAAAGGGACTAGTTTCGTTATTTGCATTTTTACGCCTGAGTGTATTTTTCAAGAGGGAATAGAAATTCTGTGAGCAGTGTCGAGTCCCAGCGCTGCTGTGTCCTGGAGTGCATCAGTCTGCCTTTTCATCTTCACCCTACCCTAACTGCTCCCTGCTTCTCTTTAGCCATATCCTCAGTTCCTCCCTCTATCTAACGCTCCCTCTGTCTGCTGCAATTTTCTTTATCATGCTCAATTTTTGATACAAACACCCAAATTCAGTGCTTGTTTTCAGTCCAGCCAACATTATTTTATTTTCCCATTCAAGTTCCAGTAGCTTGTGGTAATAAATTAGGATTGCATTGCAAGAGTTTGAAATGACTGTGAATCAAAAACCAATAGATGCATCATTTTCTTTTATCCATGGGTGAGATAGCAATGTGTGACCAGGAATAAGTGATTTCTGTCCTTCAACACTGGCCACAGCTAATTTACCTTCTCCTTCCACTATCTCCCTTCTCAGTCTGCTGCTCAGCTCCATCACCCCTCTCTCTCTCTGTTTGTCTTTGCAGCCTTTCCAGATAGTGTTTCCTCTGCCACGAGAGCTAAGCTTGTATTATGCACATCTGCAGGGATTCTCAAATTGCACCATGGCAATGCGATGAGAAAGATTCACAGCGCTTCTCCTTCTCTTCCCCTGCCACAAAATTGGACAATTAGTGCCAAAACTGTTGTCTTGACGGCCTTGGTTGCGGCGGTAAATATGTGCCACAAAACAGCAAGGAAATTGTTGTGGAAATTGCACTTTTTTGCGTCAGAGGGGGTTAAAAGAGAGAAAGATGTATGGGTATGTCAATGCATGCTTGCCTGAGTGCTACGTAAGAACAGCAAAGAAGCAATTTGTGTTTTTCTGTGTGCAGGCGGTAAAGATAGGGTGCTGAGGAGATCTTGCCCAGGCAAACAACATTGCAATAACCCAAGACAGTTATGTGTGTTTCCCTTTGTGAGTGTGTGTGTGTGTGTGTTTGCTTAAGAGTAAATCGTGGTCATTACACGGAGAGGTTGTAGCCAAGAGGTGATTGGAGAACAGCAGTACTATTAGTGGGTGATTACATCTCAGTCTGTTATTACACACCAGCAGCTCCTCAGCAATGTAAAAGGCTGCTTTACTCGACACCTCGTAAATCTGACGCACCAGGCCCACACGCCGCATGCACTCACACATAATGACACAATATGTTGTTGTCACGTGAAACCTTTTAAATCATGTGGCTTTGATGATTATTCAGTTTGAACTCCGGTTAAAGAGTTTGATGCGCCTCTTGATACATGATGAGAACATTTGCAGGAAAACCTTTGCAGACCCCACAGGGTGAACAAATGAATGCATGGTGCGGCGTTCAAAAACAAGCTTGTTTTTCTTAGTTTTTCATCTTACAGCAATGATAACTAGGTTTGTTTGTGCCACACACAAACACACACACACACTCATCGACATAAATTTCATGCAAACAAGCACACACGCAAATACACACAAACAGCCGGCCGAGTCAAACAGAAACATTTACGGTGCTGTCGACATTGTGTGTATTTATGGATGCAATCTGTGGGGTCAAATTTATTACTGTCAGGAATGGGCGGAATTATTTCTCTTTAAATAATTAGTTTTGAACCACACACACACATACACACAATTTTTTTGCATATTGATTTGCACATTGATTTAGGGGATATTAAAGCTCCAGTGTTATTAATCACTGCTGATTATGTTTTCAGTGAGCTGAGTTATGATTGACGAGAGGAGAGGAGAGGAGAGGAGAGGAGAGGAGAGGAGAGGAGATGAGAGGATTGTGGGTAGGGAGAGCAGAGGCCAGCCTACAGAGCACATCTTCACACACAGATGGAACATCACATACATTTTTAAAGGGGCTGAATGTGTTTGCTCTGTGAGCACTGGACCACAATGTGTTGACTTTGCTTTACAGAATGATAAAAAACGCCCAGATTACCTGATTACCGGGTGATGCACTCTTGTCCATGCAGATCCAAACTCAGCAGTTACTGCACACTTTGGACGCCGCTTCGCCGGTTAGTTACAGTAAATTATTAAACTGCTCTGAATGTCTGCACCGTGATTGATGAGGCCGGCGGCGTCCTGCCCTTGCCCTCTGTGATATGAAGGAAAGATTGTGTGACATGATGTCATTCCATCGGTGCAATCATAGCCGGACACAGACCCTCATTAATAAGAGCACCGTTGTGTAGTGTCAGCTCGCAGGGAGGGAGGAAAGCAGGAGAGGGTCGAGGAAAAAAGAAATGATGAAAGGAGAGAAGTAGAGAGGGGAAAATGTGCAAAGCAAAGGAGAGAAGTGAGTGTGAGGCAGGAAGCAGAGAAGAAGAAAAAGATGCCAGTGGATGGAAAAAATATTAGGAGAACGGCATGAGATCAAACGAGTGAGGACAGAAATGAAAAGCAAATGGAAAGAAGGGAGGATGGGATAAGGTGGACACTATGTGCCAAACTGGAGACACTGGGTAGATATCAGTATTTATCATGCAGCTGCTTGTGGCTCTTTCTAAGTGTTTGTGGTTAGATCAGCCAGTTTATGCATTAGTTTCAGACTCATGCTGATTTGTTTGTAAGAAGTGTAACTTTATTATGCATTGCCCTTTCCGTGCACTCTGTCTTGCCAAACATTATTGCAGTATTTTAATTGGGGACAAGTTGATAGGTTTGCCTTTGCTGCAAATCATCCTGCACCGAATCCCATTTCTTATTTTAATGTGACTTACATTTCACTCCTGTAAAAAAAAAAAAAAAAAATCCCAACCTGAATAGACTTGCCTGAGATACTGTTGGTAATCCATCACAGTGAGCATCATTATTGTTGTGTTTTATGCTTATGAAACTCTCTGAGTGTGCAGCAATGAAGTGGAGAGTAGAGATACATTTTTAAAGACCGCTGTTTGGAAACCGGTGAGGATTGGCAACAAAAAAGCAGTGTTTTTAATTCAGGAGACCATAAATTAAAAATAATATTTTACACCACATCCATGTTTTATTAATTGTTTGTCTTTGGGTTTGGTTTTTCTGACAATGCATTTTATGAGGGCAGTGTTGCTCTGGAGGACACATCAACACACACCAGTGGCAGACTATAAAAACACTACCTTATGAATGGCCTTTCCAAGCAATGATAATGTAACTTTCAAACATAAAAATAGACATGACATATACTGTGATAAATTACGTATAACCTGAAACATATAAGTTTTATGTGTTTGCCTTTTAATACTATCATAAAATAAATGGAAACCAGCTGCTTCTTGGAAGTCAGGGAAAACGTAAAAACCAAATATTACGGTAGGTTTTGGAAAATGTTTTCTGCAAATTGAATTATCTGATGACTCACAACATTTCAAATCTAGGTTACGCCACATAACTGTTTCCGTCTCCCTCTGCTAATCTCTGTGGTCTCCTTTCCTCCAGGTGTGATGCCAGAGCGGCAGTTTGGTGGAACCCAGTTTGTTTGCAGTGTGGTCGCCTCCCACGTCAGCCACCAGCCCTCCACCAGCTTCAGCTTTGTCTGGATCGCTCCACCGCCGGGCACGGGCTGCGTCAACTTCCTGTAAGTCACGTATGAGTGTGTGTTTAAAAGAGAACGGCTGTGAGAATAAGACAGATGAGTGGTTGAGACCCAGACTGGGACCTTTACAGCTGCCACGTGTCTAACCCAGACATGGAAGTCATAAACTGCAATAATAATATCCGTTAGTGTTGTGTGGCTGCATTTTGACCCAGTGGGCCCAAGTGAGGCTTATCAGCTGACATCATGGGGGGTGTTTTCTCTGGCAGAGCCTCAGAAAAGGATGTTAAAAGGCCATCCTCTCAGAGAAAGCATGCATAATGACTGGAAAGAGGTTAAACCGGGGACAGAGATAGCATGTGTGTGTGTGTGTGTGTGGGTCTGGGTGTGTGTGATAATACCCTCAATACCTTGCTTGACATGGCCTGAGCGTGTGTGTGTGTGTGTTTACCCTGCTGAGGATTAACGGAAATATCTCCATCCTCTAATTCAATGGGCTCGGTCCCTCTTGTCTCATTGGAAAATGTGTGAGTGGTTGGACAGATCCACCCATCCCCCCGAGGATGGGTGTGATCCAGACACACACTTTATTGAAAAACTCTGGTTCACACGATGCTCTTCCCCTGTGACATTACACTTACACATAAGTAGGGAGCCATGGCTTCTATTAGGGGCTTGACTGGGACTTTCTAGATGGTTCTCACATTGTCAAATACCAATGCTTTGCCACAGTCCTCCATACTCCAGACTTTCTCACCCTTTTTTAAACATCAGATATTGCCTTGGACGGGTTTATATTTCAATTTCTTAAAGCCTTGACCAGGCAACCTCTGAATAACACACACAAGCCTGTAAGTAACTGTATTGTAACCCATCCAAGGCAATGTGTAATAGAGTATAGAGAGCGATAAAGTCTGCAGAGGGAGGACGATGTGGTTGGACAGATCAAAGAAACGTGGCCTGTAAGAGCTGTGTCATGAATGAGTTATTTACATCGGCTACTTGATCTTTTTCCTCTACAAACCAAATTATTTTGTTTGAATTCACAATGCTAGCCATGTGCTCTACGTGTTTAAAAATGCAACTGATTGAAGCATCATCATTTGATGTGCAGGGCCACACAGTTCCTTACAAAGGTGAAGCTGAGGGGTCCTTACAAAGTGTCCTTGTGTGACGAGTTTGGAAAATAATATTTTTCCACACTGCATCAAACTTTGGGGCAGATTTTCTCTCAGACACTGCACAGGTTATTTAGCTTTCATGTCTCTTAGGTTTCGATTGTCTGAAGGTTACAAGTCATTTGATTAGCTCCAGTAAGAAAAGGATCAAGCTTTTTACATTCAACAGTCCCGTCTTTCCCTTTTCTAATTTTCACCCCCTCTTCCTCTGTTTTGTCTTGCTCTCCATCATTTTCTCCATCTCTGTCTGTTGGAAACATCCTCTAACTCTCTTTCCCTCTACTTCTCTTGGCTGGTGATTTACTGCCTCATGCTGATAATCAGTCAAAATGCAATTAGCAGCTGTTGCTGGAGAAGCGTGTAGGAAGAGGGAGGACTCCAGAAGCTCGGCCCCATGCAAAGTCACAGCAGCACCGCGCCACATCACAACGATCTTTGGGAAATTCACCCACAGATGTTGTAATATTTATACATTTGCACGGATAATTCTCCCGTGTTTTAAAATGAAATCCAAAAATGAGAACAGCATTATTATCACATCATTTTAACGCTTGGATAGTCAAATTAAATTGCAAACGAATCCACTTCTTTTTTAAGTACCAGTCATCCTCTTTCAAAACTTGAAAGATATTGCAAATTGCACATAAATGTTTCATTATACCACAACTAAATTAAACATTTTGGCAGTACACACAGAAATCCCTCAATGAATTCCTGGAGGGACACGATAGACTATCAGACAGAGACTTTTTTATGGACAGACTGACAGAAAAGGATTCAGCTGGGGAATTTGCTCAAGTGGAGCTGCCATTTAGACAATATCCACGGAGCCAAACAGATTTACTGGCTTTTTTGTCTGCCAGCAAACACATTTACTGTTGAGCGTGTGTCAGCTTACGAGGATTGTGTGTTTCCTCGCTGCTTGTGTGCCGTCCATGCGTGTGCTGAGTGTTTGTGTGCGAGTGTAAACCACGGAGCAGCAGTGTGCCAGTGCTGATGACAGTGGGGCTGGCAGGGGGCCACGACTGTGTGACAATAGGGGCCCCTGCGGCTGACCTTATCAAAGTCAGCCAGTCACACTCCAGCTGGCTGGAGACTGCGCCTTACACACACATGCAAACACACACACACACACACCCTGTTCCAGTTCACAGCTCCCATCTCCACCAGTATATCCTCGTCTCCAGAGTTGCCCTCCCTGGGTTCAGTGACGTGACGCTTGGGAGGAATTCAACAGGCGAGGCCCTTGTGACCAAAGCCAGGGCCACCTTGGGTGTGATATTATTTTTCCAGCTCTAAATTGTCAGTATTATGACTGCCGAGGTCGCGGTGATATCAAACGTCAATTTCTCTGTCATATTTTCTTCTTGTTTTGTTTTTTATAAATTAAATCACCCAAGAAGTGCAGCTTTATATCAAATCGTCTTATTGCTTTAAAAGCCAAACAAGGTCATAAAAAATACAGATTTAACAAAGATGGCATTTCTCTTGACAGTACAAAATATAAATAATGCAATGTCCTGCCCTTGCTCATAGTATTCCTGCCCTGATTGATACAAGGACCGTTTTGCACAGGCAGTGTCCATGAGTGTTTAAATTAGAGCCACAGACATCCCATGTCCTTCACTGGGCGAGAGCCGGTCCGCCGCTGCATTAATATGGAGCCTGTGAGCAGTTTTATGGGCGATATTGTGGGAGTGTTCCTGGTAACAGATCACTAGCAGGAGTGTGATAGAGTGCAGTGATGTGGGCATCCAGAGGAACTCATTTTCTGGGTGGCTGTAAATTGCCAACTAAAGAGAAGGAGAGGCCTTGGGAGAGGAGAGGAGAGGAGAGGAGAGGAGAGGAGAGGAGACGCCAATCAAACCATTCCAACTTAATCAGCAGTAAATATATTTGCAGTTTAACAGTTTTGTAATAGATTGACCATTTCAGTCAATTATGAACAAAACATCCATTGAATTTAATCAATTTGCACCCCTCTCTCACACCCCAAATAGATTTTTTTTTTTTCATAACTTTTCTGCTCTGACTGTCTAATAATGGCATGGCTGGGTTTACCTTGGGCTCAAAGGAAAGCCTGGAGTGTCTCATAGAGACCTTAAAAGATGCCTTGTGAGTCCATATCTGGCACTAAGGGGCACAACTTAACATCAGCATCTAATGAATAAGAAAGGAAACACCCCTCTGAGTTTCAAAAAACCCAAACTCAGAATCAGAATCTCTTTATTGTCATTGCACAAGTTCAACTAAATTGAAAAAGAAACTTTAAAAATCAATCTAATTTCTCCATAAAAACAAAACAAAAGAAGTTCAATGTAGAGGTTTAACTACCTCTGAAATACCATATCACAA
>JAOWBC010000049.1:4768829-4780864 GCA_028566105.1 Hypoplectrus providencianus | reverse complement strand
GTTTTCTTTTAACAACCAAACCTTTTTTTCTGGTTTAAATGTGATATAAACAACCCAACAATGTTGACAAATCATTACAACTAACTCCATCTCAACCAGCTACATTAAAATGTTTAGCAGCAATGAGTATTGAAAATATGGCACATAGAAATGTAACTTCCACAGGGTACTTTCCTTTTGATATTACATTTGTTAATAATATTTTCCACTGGAATGGAGGACTTTAACTTGCTCCACCTAATCAGAATAATACCTCCACTCCCATCAGCATTGCATGGCATTTTCCTCCTTCTGTCACAGATGTGTATGTATGTGTGCTCAGTGTGTGTAAAAGATGTGTGTTAGGTCAAATGTGCTCTTCGGTAGAGCCCCCTGTCCCCCCGGCACTTTACAGAATCTGTTTAGTGAACTTGAGCTGCGACTGTGTTTAGTAAATATTTAAGGGCCTTGTTCCTACATCCCCACCCGCTGTTCGTTACGCGCCATCTTTTATTCATAAATACCAAACTCAAATTAGTTTTCACCCAATTCTGAAATATGAGTGTAATTAAGTATGTTTTCTCCCCAGCTCTGCAAAGGCACAAGAGCTCGTTACTAATTGATGAGGGGCCTATTCATTATTCACGAGCTGAGATGAACGTGTAAATGCCTCGGCACCCATAAAAGGCCTGAGTCTGCACGGTGGGCCGGGGTGGGGTAGAGTCGGGAGGTGCGAGGCAGGAACCACATGGGACTGAAGAGAAGGGATGAGGAATGAGTGGGGCTCACTGACTCAGGCACCCTTTACATTGTGTGCACCCCATAAAATGTAGCTTAGTTTTCATCATTCCTCTTTCTCCTCTTGTGTTGCAATATATTGAGCGGGTGTGGCAGCGCACACACACATACAACCGTCTGGATCGCTCCCATAGAGTTTGACGTACAGTGAATTTGAAATCGCAGTGAGGTAACTCGGAGCTCTACTTTATTGGTTTGACTTAGATTAAAGGAAATTCTGTGTAATGCTTCTGGATCATGGGAATACACTGAACACTGAAAAGTGTGTCCTTCCATGGCAGAGACCAAGAAAAGAGGCCTTTTATTTCCACAAGTGTTCCTTCAAGGGACTTTCTCCCTGCACGTGGGTGGCACGTATAGTTCTGTGTCAATGTGTGTGTTTTTGCAGGCTCAGATTTTCAAGCCAAGGATGATGTTCATAATTAATAAGAAATTTGTCCAATTTTGTCTGAGACAGAGAGACATTACTCCCACTTCTCTCCTCTCCTTAATGGACAATACAGCAAGCAGTCACTGAGGGAAAACACGTCATGGCGGTGATATTTATCCTCTTTATGTTTTTGACCTCAATCCCGCTCCACTTGTTCCCTCAGTGTGTTATGTGGGGAAAATGCAGGTTATACTGTCGGAGTGGTGTAATACAGCTTTTACAAGCCATCTAAAAACGGACTGTTGTCTCCCCTCGCACACAACTTTACTTCATGGGGCCACCAAACATCCAATTTTGCTGCTGCCGCTGACTAGTAGGAGCTACAAAGGGCTGTAAAACTTTACTATTTCTTCTCCACAGTAATTCATATCAAGGACTCTCTGAAAATTGCTGCTTCTTTCATACTTTTCCACCTCAGTCACCCCCCTGTTGCTGAGTTATGGGGTTTTATTTCTTTTTGTCTTGGTTCACTTTTTATTCTCTTACTATTTTCCACGGCTTTTACATTGTCATTGTAACACCAATCGTTTTTTTTTATGTTTGTTAGTAATATTAGGGATGCATGAATGGCAAAATGGATATTTTATTTCAAAATAATTCCAAAGTATATCTGTAAGGTTTTTTTTATTATTTTGTTTTGTATTTTTACTTTACTAGACAATTAAAGGAGTTCGAACTGATCTTGGTTTTTGTCGCTAAATAATTGTTATATCAGTTAGATTTGGCCATTAAATCATCATGTTCTGTCCACTCCATTAGCCTGTCATATCACCAGGTGTGCATAAAGGTGTCTGTTTAAAATACCCAATTGTGAAATTATGTTGACAAAAATCTCCATCATGCATTCTTAATCTTTATTGTATTGTAATTACTATTAAAAAGGAATAGTTTGTGTTATTAATATTGAGAGGAATCTTTTCCTCAAGAGCAGCTTCGTCTGTGTGCATCTCTGCCTGTATAACTCAGACAGTGACGGCAGAAATATACTGAGAGCAGATCTCTTTCTACGCTACATGGCTGCAGTAAAGTAGAGCATGTCTCAGTGTCTGTGTAAAAGATCCCAGTGCACTCTGAGCCATTTCACCCTCGTAGATTTTTAAAGATCTCTCCATTTCCAAATGAATAATGCATTTCATGGCCACCGGAAGGAAATTCATATTACATTCCATACATTCAGCACGCAATGTACAGTTAGATTTACACTGGCATGCAAGAGTGCAGTATGGAGGCAGCCGGTGGGAATGGAAGATATTTGATAACCGACACTCTGTTTGTACCATACAAGCAAAAAGATGTTGTCATTGAGAAAATAGCCCTGTCAACGCTTGGATAATAAAATAACCGTTATCATTTTTCTTCACGTGTATTTAGTGTCACAGAAGCTTGTCCTTTCTTGTTTCAAACCTCAAAGTCTTAGCATAATGAACTTCAGACAGTTTTATGGAGGACGCTGGAACACATTTTGGTTCAGCAGGAAATTATACCATCTGTGCTGGATTAATCTTCGTACCTGTACTTAAAACAAACCAGTTAACTTTGTCCTTAGCGCTGTTTGTGTTAATGCTATCTTTCTCCTCTTTCTCTCAGAGCCACAGCCACACATCGAGGACAGATACTGTTTAAGGATGCTCTGGCCCAACAGCTGTGTGAGCAGGGAGGTGAGTACAGCACACACACATACAGGTACCTCAAAAATATGTGCATATACAGCACTAACGGGCAGGTATTCATACATAAATAGTCATATACGTCGAAGCACACATATGCATGACATATATACATCCCAAGCCTCCTCTCACTCCCCATTACTGTCCGTCCTATGCACAGATTGTCAGAATATGGTTGACACAGTGTGGTTGATATGCTTCGTCTTCATGACAGTGGCATTGCAGCACTTGCTGGCTCTCTCTCTGCCTAATGATGCAGCCACAGCCAGAGATATTTGGATGTCCTATATTGCCAGCTTAATTTCAGCTTATGCTAAACTCAGCTTTTTTTTTTTTTCTCCCCCCTCTCTCTCTCTCTCTGTCGGAGATTTACGCTTTATGGCCGACACTTCTTACATCCACTTTCGGTGACAGCGTTAAGTCGCTATTGACAGACAGTGCAGTCCCACTCTGCATGCTGAGTGTGTATAATTGCTTGTTTACAGAAAAGAAGCCTCCTCCTCGCTCAAGAACTCCTCCTTGTAGATCAAATTTGACTTTAATGCTGAAAGTGGAGAAGTACACTAACTGCTGCTGGGGTCTTTTCACTAACTGTTTCAAGGGGAAAACAGCAACATTTCAGCTTGAAGATACACTTAATGTTTGTAAGAATAAACAACCGCAGAGGACTCTTCATTATAAGTGTGTCCCTCAGCAGGTCATTGGAGACACTACCGATTACTGTAGCGAAATGCCAGGAAGAGAGCGCCCAACTTCAGGGCTCCATGCCACTTTAAAAAAAAAAAAAAAAAGGTCGGGCGCAGAGCCCTCAGTCAGGCCTGGAAGAGTGACGGAGAGAGAGCGACAAGGCTCTTCTCCTCTGTCTCCTTGCCTGAGAGCTCATCCTCTCACCACCGCTGACACACTGCCCCAGTCTTCTCCCTCTGCAAAGGAAATATCTGCAGCCAACAACAGTCACTTAGTTGTTTAGTGCCAAGGCCCTGCAGTATCACACTAACACAAATACTCACAGCAGACAAGCTGGAAAACAGAGATTCAGACCTTACAGGGGCTCGGAAGTTGTGAATGGGAGCAGAAAAACTATCAGTGAGGGGAAAAAATGTGTACAGGTAGGACAGGAGAAGTAGAGCTATAAATTAATGGTGCCAGTAATGACAGTTTCTGTCTAATTGGTGAAGGACAGATGGGAGGATAGAAGGACAAAGATGGTGGGATGAAGAGATTATAGTAATGAGAAACTTGAAGGTCATGAGTTGCAGGTGATTTGAGTGAACTGGGGGGTGATTAAACATCATTATAAAGAGAAGTAGGGAGATGGTCGATGTGAGTGTGTGGCCGACCTTGTTGTAGGCTAATTCCTCTGATGATGCTTTTTGTGTTGCTGAACTACGCCAAGAAATCTGAATAACAAATGAGAAATGAACATGCAACGGGCAGCGAAAGGCAAGAGGGGACGGCCTAGTGATGAGAGAAAGGAGGAAACAGAAATGGGTCTGTTCCTTTCTGCTCTCTGGTGGATTTTCTGAACAGAGACTAGCATGATTTTTTTCCTCCGCTCTCCTGATCAAACTCACCAGAGTGAGTTTCTCTTTCCAAACCAAAAACCTGCAACTTCAAAAGAGAAATCAGATTACAGAAATCATGAAACTGGAATGTGCAGGGTCTTGATATAAAACGAAACTTAAGCATCAAACAAACTGTGCTGTGGTGCAGCCAAAACTCTATTACTGTGTCGAGAAGTGTGTTAATCCAGACAACAACTTTGTTTATTGTCTTAGTTCCCTCAGCAAAGTCAGCCTTGGATGAGGCCTGTAGACTTTTCCCTTTCAACGGGATCAAATAGGCTACGGTCCCAAATTCAGCCGCAGAGTGGCAAAGAGAGTGCAAGCTGCTTTGAGCAAAGTTACTTCAAATCTAGGCATTAGCATTCAAAGTGGAATAAAAGATACGGGGCCGGCTCAAGCCACTTCTGAAGTTCATATGCTTAAGACTCAAGCTTTGAAGAGCTGGAGAAATGAAAGCTATCTAAAGCAGGGTTATGATCCATGGAGAGGGGGGGACGGAGGAAAAGAGAAAGGAAGGAATGGAGGAAGAGAAACATAAGGCAAGCTGCTCCAATAAGAAGGCAATCAGGGATGATCTGACAGGGTGAAGACTTGAAGAGCAAATGGGCGGATTAGCCAGCGAGAGAAAAAGAAGGTAACACTGGAGTGTGAATTAGGAGCTTAGCATGATCAGGAGATGGAGATATAAAGTGTAATGTAAATAAGAGATTTAAGGATAAAAGAAGGAGAGGAGAGCCTTTATCTCGCTGTGGTACATCTGACATGCAGCGCTTTGTCTTCCCTGCAAGTTCACTGACACAGGTGTTTGTTTAAATGGCTCCACTCTGGTGCCACTAAATGCCTGCTGAGATTTGTGTGTGAAATGAACAGTCTTGTAAGTGGATGTAACTTTTTTCTGCTGTTACAGAAGACCTCTTCACCCCAATCCTTCTGTTAAACTTCCTTGATTTAAATTCACACTTCCGACTTTTCTCCTAGTTTGTTTCGGTTGAAACCTCAAAGGTTTATTCAAAAACCAGCACAGAAAAATACCCATTTTGTTCGTACTCATGGGTTCAGAAGAAATAATATCTGACAAATACTGCTGCAAACAAATGAAATGCACAATGGAGTAGTTGGTCGTACCAATCAGCACATTGCCAAATACTATGGACAGGCTCGTAGCGATGCTTTCAAGCATGATGCGGAAAAATGTAAATTACCGCCACTGTTTTAAACGACTGCAAGTATACGAACAGACAGGCAGGACGATGAAACAGAAGTATATTTCCACTCCTACTGAGCGACCATAAAAAGTCTTATTAAGTCCATATGAGACGAGCCAAGGTGCAGAATGAGCAGAGGTGCGTGCTAGGAAAGGATGCTCGGTGCTAGAGGGTGGAGTGGTTGTGGGTGTTCAATGGCGCTGCAGGCCGTCCATCAGCTCTATCTCCTGACAGCAGGGCCGGCGGTCCCTGCTTTCTGCCCAGCATCACCGGGTCCTCTCATTTCCAGCGAGGGAATAAATCAGGTCTTTATGGGCCCGGCCGAGTGCACTGCACCCCAGATGGATTATTAAAGGGACATATAACTCAAAGAGGCCACTGCTCCCTGAGGAGCCCCCTGATCACAGCGCAACCGAGGAGGGACGGGTGGCCTCCCCTCTTCCACCTCCTCGCCACCCGCCCGGTCTGCCAGCCAGCCGGCCTGTCTGGCTGAACGCCGGATCGACCGCCATCCCTCATCGCTCACCAGCGAGAAACCTTGAGACCTCACGATCTGGTCCTAACTCTTCCCCTCTCGCATCCTGACTGCCTCCTCTAACACTCTTTTTTCCTTCTCTCAACCCAATCCGCTGTTTGTATTCCTATAGATAACATTCCTTTTTGTTGTTTATCTAGAAATGCATAGAAATTTGTAAAATGTTAAAAAGCTCTTTTTCTGTATAAACAACTATTTTCAAAGAAATTTGTAACTTCAGTCAAGGTAACACCTGTCAGTAACATCAGAGCCTCTGTTGCCCTTGTGTCAGCGCTGTGGTTTTCTACCAGAAGATGTCATAAATTGTCTTTTTAAAAGATTTTTTGCCAAATTTGGACAAATCACTTTTTAGATCTTGGTCTTTCTTACATTTATGTTTTAAGCCAGATAAAGGTGCCAGGATCTTTTGTTATTAGGGTCAGTCACAGGAAGTCCTGTGTCCTCCAAACAGCCCTAGAGTAACACAGATCTATAATAGAAAACTATTATATTCAGTGTTTTTACCTGTTTTAATCATCTGGTCCATTTGTTTTTGAGAGGACACTATATCACACACTGAATTACTCCCATAATGCACTTTTGCATCAGTAAATCCCCTCTTTTGTAATTCGTTTAATTGAGCAAGAAAAAAATCACATATTGTGTATTAAAAAAATTCAAATTCTGAACGCAATGGGTGATCAATTGTGGAAGAATATGCATTTTTCCCATCTCTGACACTTGGACAACCTGGAGATATTTTCCAAAGCCATGAACAGAAAAAAAAAATGGATGTCCTCAGATTCTGATTCAAATCCTTAATTCGAACAACTGTGAAGAAGTTTTAATTTTTTTGTTTTTACCTTGGATGCCACCTTTAGTAAAAAACACAGTGAGAAAAAGTGGCACAGAAACTGGAAAAGTCTTTCTTCTTTGTGGGTCTCCTCTCCACTCACCTACGATTATTGTAATGATGCCTATTGAAGCCCACACAAAGACTCTAGTTTTCGCTGAGTGGAGCGAAGTGGCTGCAATCTGACCTTGGAGAACCACGTCTTTCTAGTCATTGTAGAAGGAAAAACAACAGCATCCTGCGTCCTGGTGAGTCAGTAATTGCAACCGCCAGTTAGACGGGGGCAAGTTGACTTCAAACGCGGTTCACGTTGTCAAGGATGTGAGTCAGACGAAGGGGGAAAAGAGCAAACGAGAGGAGAACAAGGGAGATTGGAAGAGTGGGGAGAAAAAGAGGAGAGACAGGAGATTAGAGCTGGAAGATGGAAAGAAGAGGGGGAGAAGATTTAACGTGACTTGTGCCCTGCGCTCTTTGTGCCGAGATGTCTGAGTCTGCCAAAGCTTATGCTCATTTGGTCCCCCCTTGTATCACCCCAACCCTGCTCATCAGCACCCATCCGATTTTAGTCCCAGTGTAGTTTATTGAGAATCCCCTCCCTTTTTGTTGCAACTGTTTATATGTGCGCATTGGTGTGCGTGAGCATAGCTGCGAAAGCAAAAGAGGGTTGGGTCAGCTGTGGAGGGAAAAGCCGTCTCTGTGCATGTGTGCATTTGTGTGTGTGTGTGTGTGTCGCTCTGCATGCTTGTGAGTATAAGCCCTGGCCAGGGAGATACAGGCATTAGCAGAGATGAGCCGCAAATAGAGGAGGCAGTAATTGAAGTCTTTAAGAAAGTGAGAGGGGATTAATCCAAGTGAAATGAGCGCCACTGTCTGCTCCCGATGCGCAGAGGGTTAGGCAGAGAGAGACAGAATGGGTGCGGATGGAGGGGTGGGCCGGAGGAAGAGATTGTGATAGAGGGGAAGTGAGAGAGACAGCAGGAGAGCGTGATGAAGCATGGAGAAAGAAAACTGTAAATGAGGCCTTTTTGGAAGCTTGAGGGGATTATCCACCCAAAAAAAAAAAAAAAATCTTTGGGCCTTTCTCCAGCCAAATGGCCTCCCTAGAAAGACTGGGAGCGATTTAGAAGGGGTTTGTTTAAGAGAGAGCCTGGAGAGAGCAGAATACCAACCAAGCATTTATTACTGTATGTCAGTTTGAGAGGGTGGATTACCAGGAATCGGGGTTTAGTACATGCTCTTTTCAGGTTGAATAAGATGAACACATACTCATGTAAACTGAGCACACAACTGCATATTGCATAGTAGTAATAGTAATAGGAATGTTGAGAGAAACATGAGCACATGCTGGGATTGATAGCTCCTTCCAAACATGTTTTGAATCAGCAGACATCGGAGGATTAGAGGGTGAGGGAGGGAGAGAGAAAGGGAGAAGGAGTGGGAGGAAGAGGGCCCTTTGATCTGCTCTTAATGGGCTTCATCGTCCAGCCCGGGCTGCAGCCACGGAGCTGAGCATCAGGGCCCACCAGAGCGGCGGCACAGTCGCAGCCACCGAAGCGCCCGGCTCTGTCACACAGGCCACTAAGACTCCAACTTCTGCAGTCAGCATGAAACTTTACCACCGCTCTGTGAATAGTAAATCCATTTCTAAGTGCCCGGCATTTGGATCCAATGGGAGGAAATTAGGGCACCAAACGAAAGCGAGGCTTGAGCTCCGAGTAAAGACATTTGCAGAGCCATTAGGATAGTAAGAAACCTTTTTTTATAATCCCTCCTCTCTTGATTTAGGTTCCGTTGTTTATGGGGGGCTTTAGGTGGGCTCTCTCAAATGTAAGCCCCTCTCTCAGAGGTTTTTTAGAACTGCTGTAAGGGTTGAAAGAAAGTCTTAAGTAACTTAAAACGAAACTTTGGATTGAGTCCGCACTGTGTTATCTTCGTGTGTTTTATCAGGTGGGCAGGCTCATCCTGGATGGAGAATACTGTGGCAGATTATCCTTCTCTTCTGTCTGCAGTAAGGCTGTCTTAAAAAAAAATACACACCTAGCAGAGCAGAGGAAAGAGGCTCAGAGGGATTGAAGGGTGACTTGTTCACTGAGGTTAAAGCCACCGTGCCAGTCAACAGCGCTTGATCAGGGAACAAGGTTAAACTCAAATTCTCTAATGTGGGCGAGCAACAGAAACTCGGGAAAAATGTTTATCAAGACGAAACAAAGGTGTGGAAGTTGCATTTTACTTACTTATGTTCTCAGTGTCTGAGTCTCTAACATAAACTAGGACATACGTTTTCTATGGTACACTTAGTAGATCTTGGTCACTTTAATAATTAAACTGGATGATGGATTTCAGTCAATGACTGGAACATATTCAGGATTATGATCAGTTTAAATCAGCTGTTTTTTTTAGGGTGGGACCTCTCCAATGACAGAAATGATGGGGAAGACAACAACTCCCATGATCCAACGCCATTTCACAGCACCATCAGGCTCCATCTTTTGTTAATGTTTTGATTGAAAGACTCCTAACAGCAAGCAAGGGGTTATAAAATTTGCAAGAATATGCATTGAAAGTCATTGAATTAAAGTCAGCTTAAATTCTGTAATAAAGGCCAGCAACATGAACTCTGGAACTTTGCTTGAGATAAATCAAAAAGTGTTCAACATCCACATTACTTTATGTTCTCAGTGGCTGATACTTAAATATAAAGGACAGTTCACCTGATGTATCCTCTTTGCGGTCGGAGTCGGAGTTTATATGACATTCACCAACCTGCATTATTTGTCACACCTTTCCAGTCTTTTTTTTCTCAATGCACCAGCTAATAAAACACAGTTTCCAGCAAAGTAATCTATCAACATGTCCTCAGTTTGATTTATTAAGTTTTAAACCTCCCGTGTACAAGCTTCTCCATCTTTCTGGCACAAATGTTACACCCACACTCTGAAACTTTATGGTATTTTTCTAAATTGTGGATGCAGACTGTATTCTTCATCTCAGTGATGAAGTTAGAGCCAGTGATTTTTTTAAACCCATGTTTGATTCATTAAGTCTTGAGTGTCAGTAGCCCCTCCCTTCACCTCCCTCCTCCTCCCAGAGCCGTGCGTCCCCTGGGAGAGATTGATGGTTGAGTGTGTTAGCTCGGCAGTGGCCACAGATTACAGCACACGGGCGCCTCTGGGGTGGATGGCGGTTAATTGGCATTGAACCGTTAATCATGGCCGCCCGGCCTTTCATTACTGAAAGGAATTAACATCAGCAGCCAGGAGACTGCAGCCGTGGCCGGCCAGGACACAGGAAAAGTTTGTTTCACTCAGAGAAGATTCAAGAATGAGCCCAGTTCCCTGCACTTATGACTATTACACACTTTTTCTCCTTGCAATTAACAACGGAAAACTGCACAGTTAGGAAAAGTCTGTGTCTTTACATTAACTTTTGTTGATACCACCTGCAAATCAGGCTGATTGAAGATATCAGTACGAGCTAGATGTTGCCTCTGAATATTCACTCTCTTCTTCTCTCTCTGTTTCAGCTCCAACTGAGTCCCCATTGAGACCCAGCCTTGGTGAGTCTGCGTTTTATTGCATCCTGTCATTTTTATCTTTTGATGTTATAACCACACAGGTAATGGAAACATGAAAACACAAGGTTTCATACAGACTGTGTCTAACTGTGAGCATATGGTGTGTGTGTTTGTGTAGTGGAGCTTCATGGCAAACACGCTGTGCTGCGTGACGACTTCGACTCCAACCTCCAAGGAGAGCTGGACCCGAGCATCTGGTAGGTAAAAAGGTTGCAACTCGTCTTGTGATCTATGGGTGCAGTCGTTTTATAAATCTGATACGTGTTGCTCTGGTTGGAGCTCAGTTTTCCCTCTCCTCTCCTTTCAGGTCTGAGTGCAGTAACTGTGAGGTGGGAGAGCAGTGTGGTGTACTGATGCATGGCAGAGCGGTCACTTTCTGCGAGCCCTTTGGAGAACGAGAGCTGGTAAATGCCGTGTTTAACCACACTGCCACCGCTGTACATTTAACGGCCCATTGACCATACATCTAAACCAACCGCTCAGTAGCCACAACCACAGCTACAGTAAATTACAGCATACTGGCTGTGACCACAGCTGAAGCTCCAGTTCAAACATCTGCATCTCCATGAGCTTTGGACAAATGTTTACAGTACTGTGCCATTCCCAGAGGAAGGTTTTGTCTGATTGTGGTAAAGAGCTGCACAGCAACCAGGCCTCATATAGCTGATGGACATGATTTTCAAAATAAAAGCAAGCATTCCGCCATGATACACTTAAGATATTTTACTGTTATCTGTTTCATTTATGTGGAGTGGTGAGATAATAGTAAGAAATCAAAATGATACTGGGTTAAAACAGAGAAGCATGTTGTTGTTTTTTGTTTTGTTTTGTTTTTTGGACGTTTATTGGAAGGGTTTGCTTGAAAATGTGCAATGCAGCCGGTATTGATGGGCAAAAAAATGCACACATGTAAAAAAGGCTTTATTTCACCTGTTGGAAGTCTAAAAAAAAGTATCGTGGGGAAAAAAAGAAACCTCAAAATAATTGTGTGCATATGGTCAGCAAAAGCAAGCCTAGATGGAATGAAATGGCACATGTATTTGGTCTGATGGCAAGTATTAGGCTCGGCATGACTAAACATACCCAAATTTATCTAACCACATGGTTTGACTTCAAACAAAAACTCAAAACACAAATGGAGCTACATGTCCAACTGTCCTTATTTCACACATACGTTTGTGTGTCTCGTGATTTGTCTGTTTTCATTATTCATGTCAGCAGGTTATAAAACCTAATGTGTAACAGTTTTTTTTTCAGCTATCTGACACTTTAAAACCTGTTTTTCAGCAGTTTAAGACCAAAAAAAAAAGTTTTTACTGTAGGACAGGGAGCTTTAAACCTGGAGAGGTGACATAAAATATCATCCATTAAATGTATGCCTTTACCAAATGAATACACACAATGCTGATTACACATCTCGTCAACAGGGGAGACAATATACACAATATAC
>JAOWBC010000049.1:4741617-4760739 GCA_028566105.1 Hypoplectrus providencianus | reverse complement strand
TTCTTTCTTTCTTTCTTTCTTTCTTTCTTTCTTTCTTTCTTTCTTTCTTTGCCATTCTTCTGCCTACTGTGTTTTGCCACAAAGGCAACATTTATACTTTGCCACATGGATAATTGTAATCAGATGCAACAAAGGCTAATTACTTTCAGCTGCAAAAACTCTACTTTTCACAATAATATCCTTAAATATATCCTTGGACCTCAGACAGATAGTGGTTGTAAGTAATGTACAAATGATGGTGCTGTCTGCAGCCACAATCTATTCTTCGTAAATTTATCCCTTACGTGTCACAAAAAGCCATTGTTTTTTATGTTTGTTTGGACCCCCAAAATGAGCCCCAAAACCACACCCTTTTAGGTCTCAACCTACTAAATATAGGCTGTGCTTAGGGTCACAAACATGTTTATTTTAACTCAGCTAAATCTGCCAAAAAATGAAATAAAATTTCATTCCTATGCCTGTGTTTTGCCTCAGTGTATCTTGGTCCGGCCTGCCTTCGTTTCTGCTCTGGGAGAGGACATTGTTCTCGCACAGGCTGCAAGTAAGGATCTGCTTTTTATTAAACCAAATAAATCCAGTGTCTCTTCTTCAAAATGAGTCTGCTCATTATCCACCTAATGTCTCACAGCACCAATCACCATTCAGAATCAATCAAATTGTATTATGGTTATGATTAATTAATGGATTTTCATTATCTCTGTCATCTCTTTCTCGTTTATATCCTTCACACTTTCTAATGTCTCGTGTCTTTCTCTCCTACCTTTGTCTCCAACTACCAGATGTGACCCAGGCTTCAGTGGTCCTGCGTGTGAGCTTGCCTCCCAGACCTTCCCAGCTTTCCTTTCAGAGGGTTTCTCCAGTCCACGCCTCTCCTCCTACCACAGCTTCTCCTCACTTCGTGGGGCAGAGGTCAGCTTTGGCTGTGGGGTGCTAGCCAGTGGCAAGGCCTTGGTCTTCAACAGGGACAGCAGGAGACATTTGGTTACCGCTCCACTTGACAGTTCCCAAGCCAGGTAATCAAAGTGTTAATAGAGTTATCAATGTAAAAACACCAACAAACCAGTTTCAAACACATATAGACATGTAGGTGCATCTGTTTGGCATGCTGACAAGCACATTTTGATTCAGCTGATTATGCCGGCTTGTCTGCATCAGGTGTCTTAACTTCTGATTGATACTATAAATGTTCCAGCCAGTCAGATATCCACTCTCCTCCTCCATCAATCCCTCTTTCCCTCATATGGTGTGTTCCTATGCTGGGAGATGGATTGTGATCGTGGGGAGGACTGCAGATGAGAGGAGCGATGAAAGGAGAGGATGAAAATGTGTGAGAGAAAGATAGAGAGGGAACGGTGAAGTTAGATATGGCATCTGTGTTAGATTGATTATGCCTGTTGCGGCTCTCAGTGTGCCACCTGATGGCCATATTTAATGCCAGTTTCCTGGCTGATTGAGTGAACAGCTGCCTGAAAGAGGAAACTGCATTGCTACTGAGAGCACAGCTCAGCCAAGGACAGAAAGAGCTGGGGGGGTGACTGGCAGCCCAAGATGGATGATGGGAATTTTAATAAATATTACATTAGTATAGATGATGATAAGTCTGCCAAACTATAGAGGAACACATAAAAGGATGGAAACTCGTGCGACATTTGAACTATGTGCACTTAACATGGATACATGGATATGAACTCTGACTCTCATACACTCTCTCTCCATCTTGACTTTCTTCCCCTCCACCTCCTCTCATCTAATTTTGCCCACATTCATTTAATCATCTCATCCATCATCCTGCCTCCTCCCTCCACCCCTCTACTCCGCACGACTATCTGTTTGTCTACCCTCTTACCCCTCTCTTTCTCACCTCTCCTTCCTGAGGACTCTTGGTCACCTTTCTTTTTCTTCCTCTCATATATCAACCTGCCATTTTCTCCCCTTCATGTCATTTCCTTTTTTCTCAATATGTCTTACTGATACTGTTCTCTCCTGCTCTCTCGGACTGGCGCTACTTTTTCTTACTCACTGTTTCTTGCAAATTTTGGCTTTGGTTCTCTGCAGGTACCTACAGTTTACTCTTCGCCTGGGCAGCCGTAGCACGCTGAGCTCATGTCCTGCACCGGACCAGCCAGGAGAGGGAGTCCTGCTGCATTACTCCTCAGATAACGGCATCACTTGGACGCTGCTGCAGCATTATGCTTATCAAGGCTTCCACGAGCCAAGGTACCACCTAAGTATAGAGCCTATGTGTGCTTATGATCCTACAGAGACACCATGACTCCATTAACACATACATTTGCGCTGCTAATGGCGTGCTGGAGGTGTAGGCCACTGGGACCTATTGAGTCAGTTAGAGCAATCTATGTGCGTAATGAAGACAAAGTGGGCTGGGTTCCAGCTGCACGGGCCAGGTCGCAGAGCTCTTCATCACCACTGCAAAGGTCGACAGGGGCCAGTGCGTCAGGGACAACTACACAACTATTGGACCTGCAGGTGCAAGGGCAGGCCCCTACTCTGTCAACATGCATGTTTGTGCAAAACGTAGATACAGGAATCATTCTTGACAAAGGGAAAGGGGCTTTTGAGGCGAACAGAATGGGCTCTACGAAACTAAAAAGTGACTTGATATGCTGCATTCATGAATCTTTTATGGTTATATTGACCATCTGCATTGTGTCAGAAGAAGCAGACTGCGATTATGCAGGCTTTAGATCCAAGTCAGAGACTGAGTCACAGCTTAGTGATTAATTCCAGCTAAATGTTTGCCATTTTGGATGCTAGCCCCAAATACATGTCACTATTCTAAAATTCATGTGGTTTTGACTATGACGCATGCATTACTTTCAAGCAAATTTCCATAAAGTGTCAATAATGTCATAATCTCTTTCCCCCAACCAGGATTGTGTCGGTTGAACTCCCCGCTGGCGCTCGTAAGTTTGGCGTGCAGTTCCGCTGGTGGCAGCCATACCACTCGGGACGTGGCCATGATGTGTGGGCCCTGGATGAAATCAGCATGACCTCTGTGCTGTTCAACACCATAAGTCTCGACTTCAGCAACGTGCTGGACGTCACCCAGAGTCTTGGTTTCTATCTTGGCCATGTCCAGCCCTACTGCCAGCATGACTGGACCCTCAGGTAGGGGACTGAATGCTCTGAAACTGTTACTGTATTGGTATTTATTTTGGCAATGGCATTTAAAATTTTATGGATGGGTCCAAAACATGGACTGTATAAATAAGGATGATTGCTTTAACTTCCTCCCACTTTACAAAAATGAAGCCAACATATCAATGGTACGACGCTAACGTCAGCATTTGGAACAGGATGCACAGTGGTGATTGGGTAATGTGGCAATTGTACCAAGGTCCTGCCCATGCACAACCAATCACAAATCAATCCTGAAGTTTTACAACCATTTTTATGGAAGTAAATATTTTAAAGAAATTAACACTTGTACATGCATAAATGTAATAATCACTGCCTAAAATGACAGAAATTAAAAAATTTTATACCGTATGTTCCGGACTATAAGCCGCACCATACAGCCGCTGAGTAATATGTACTGTTATTCACCATAACATTACAGTGTGTGTGTATAAGGACCCCAAAATGGCACCTGTCAAGACACATGGTTACAACGCAGACTTCAAACATTTAGCAGTATCAAACTGTGTGTTTTTTTACGTGTTACAACTGAACGAGGTCGGGAGTTATTGTGAATATGCTCATTAACATTTGAACAATGTTTAGAGTTATTGAGAACACGTTTAATAAAGTTTGAATGATTTATCCGACTGTTTTGTTTCTCTTCATGCGCCTTATAGTCCGGTGCACCTTATATATGAAAAACGATCGAAAATAGACCAATCATTGACACTGTGGATTATAGTCCAGTGCAGTTTATAGTCTGGAAAATACGGTAATGTGTATATGTCCCATAAGCTAATGTGGAGAGGTTGGTATTTATGACCTATTCTGCAGCCAGCCACCAGGTGGTGATCAAGAAGTTTTGGCTTCAGTTTTGGGGAGTAGGCAAGCTGTTACGCTGTCTATCTTTTTACACAATCTGTGGTTTGAAAATGGCTGGATCTTTACACAATTTAAATTGTTATTCTTATCTTTAAACAGCAGCAACTTGATTTTTTTTTTTTAAAAACCATGATTGGCTGTTTTTCTACAAATACAACATGACGCCGTTGACTTTTTGACAGTTGCTGAAGTCACATTAAAAAATACATGTAATAATAACAATGTACACCCAAGCATTTGACACACAGTATATCATCTTCTCTTTCTCAATATTCTACTGTAGTTTCTCGGGTGAGCCCAGCCCTGGCTCCAGTATTCGTTATGTGGAAACTCAGTCAATGCAGATCGGAGCCTCCTACAGTCTACAGTTCTCCTTGGTCATGGGCTGTGGCCGCGAGCCGTCCCCTCACATCGACACCCAGGTCCGCCTTGAGTTCTCAACCAACCATGGCCTCACATGGCACCTGGTTAAGGAGGTGAGGAGCACAAAACACTGTCAACTTTGTTCCACATCCTAAGTGATTGTTAACATCTGACTTGTTTGTTTTCCCAGCCAGGCTCACACCTTTGTTGATGACTAAAACTGGTAGAAGTCACCCTGGTGCGAGACATGCATCATTTATTCATGATCATGAATATTAATCTTCCCATTTCGGCCCCCGTAATAATATGTAAATAATGAGAGTCTTTAAATGTGGCACTTTGTTTCAGATGAGAAATTATCGCAATTACTTTTTATCATCCTACTATTAGCAAATACATGGCAATACTTGAATCAGCAGGCAGATTATCTTCTCATGATTCAACAAAGATTTTCTGTGATCACAACTGCCTCATAAATATTCATAAGGCACCAAAGTATCTGCCAAGATTTTTTATTGCTTTTGGAATTGAATAGGGCGTAATGAGTCCTCCATCAGTGAATTTTCTCTAATTCTCCCATGCGCATGAAAATGCAGTCATCTGGCAAGTGCAGACTATAACTCTCTGAATGTCCTGTACTTTTAATCCCTGCTTGTGTTCAAGGTCAGAAATACTGTAATTGTGCCTTCACCCTTTAAAAGAGAAAAGTCTGGGGTTAATGCAGACTCAGGGTGTGGCTGCAGTAGATCATGCCCAATTTTTAGCAGTCGTCATTAAGCAAAACCTGGGCAGAAAAATGAAAAGTGTTTTTAATAAAAAACAAATCCCTTGTTTCTTTCATCTAGGCCTGTTTGCCAGGCATGCCAAGCTGCTCTGAGTTTACAGCTCCAAGTGTCTACCACCCATCAGAGTTCAAAGACTGGAGACGAATCACTTTGTCTCTGCCTCAGAAGACATGGTAAGAAACTCACGTCTGTACAGTAGACACAGAAGAAAAGATTCACAAAGCACCCTCTGGGATAATATGTCCTCTGATTTGATCTTTGATGCTGTTTTTTGTAGTCAATAAGCATAAATCACCTGAGATACAGTCAGATGCTAGCAGAAAGCTGAACGGAGGAAGGGTTCACACCTGTTACTGTTAATGTCTGCATGCTAATGTCTACCTCTAAAGCATGTCTATATACAGCACAAACTACAACCCTGATTTCAAAAGAGTAGGGATGTTGTGTAACATGTAAATAAAACAGAATGCATCAAATTTCGAATGAGTATACGTATATCAGCATTAGATTAATATTATTATTAATGTACGTTGCAAAATGATTAGCAAATGATTCTGTTTGTGTTATTCGTTAATTTACATTTTTACAGGCTCACACCTTTTTTGGAATCAGGGTTATAGTTTTGCTTTAAAAAAGCATGCTGCGTTTGCATATTGCACAACACATTCTAAACATCAAATCACCCTGAGGTTTGATGCACTGTATCGAGGAAATGTATGTTTTAGGTACAGATGTTAAAATAAGATACCATTTCCCTTTGTTTGTTTTGAAAAACATCCAAACTAAATTATTAACATTTGATCTGCCTGTATTGAAAAAAAAAAACACAAAAAGCACTATGTCAGCATTGCTCCAAGTTATTATATAACACTAGTCACTCTAAAGGAATACAGAAAGGGAAAAATGCTGGATGAACTCAAACTTTTTAATTTGCGTCTGCATGTGCCAATACAAACACTGTAATTGCATTGTATGATGATAATGAAACTGTATTAAATTGGTTTTAAGGGCAAATGTAAGTGAAACAAGCCCCACACTGAACCAGCCAGCCAGCACTGATCCGTTCCTGAGGAACACATGTGCTGTTACAGCCTCAGCTCACACACGTATATCATCTCCAACAATCACATAAACCTTCCACACCGAGCACTGTGACCTCCACCTCCATCTCATTCCACCACCAAGCCCCTAAATAAAGGAGGTCTAATCTCCTGCAGGGCGTGATGAGAGGTCACAGGGTCGTGGCAGTAAATGATAATAAAACAGTCGTGACCAGCTCTGTATGATCAGGAGGTGGTCTGAGTTGATATGGGTCACCGAAGCAGCAGGCTAAGAAACTTCCCTGCCATAAAACCCCCAATATACCTGACTATCTAAGCCTCTGCTGCCATTTATCACCGCTGTACATGCACCAAACAGCAAGCCCGACCCACAGGCACAAGCATGTACCCACACTGCACACACACTCACCTCCACAGGCTAACAGAGATGATGTGATGATGGCATTGCCCTCTCTGACATTCATTCCACACAACTGCAGAACCCATACACACACACACACACACACACACACACACACACACACACACACACACACACGCACACACACACACACAGGAAAACAGACATGCACACATGTGAGATAAGGTTAATCTTTACCTGCCAGAACCCTAAATCTACAAATCTCTTCCCCAGTGGAGAAGCAGATTTGTGGGTACAGCATGATGATATGGTTGACATGCAAGCAGCCACTGTTGGTTTCTGGGATCATGTAATTCATGTTCAACATTATATTACTTTTTATCAGCTATAATCGATGAGTCAGTTGCAGTATTTTTACTGCATGTTCAGCTACTATAGTATATCGTATTTGAGATTATTTTTGTGGATGTCTGCCTTCTGTGTTCAGGTCCAGTGCGACACGGTTCCGCTGGATCCAGAACTACTATGGAGAGCAGGACGAGTGGGCCCTGGATGACATCTACATCGGCCAGCAGTGTCCTAACATGTGCCACGGACATGGCTGGTGTGACCATGGACACTGCAGGTCAGACACTTAAACACTTTATTACCTTTTCAATATCACTCATACAGACGCCCGTAAATATCCTTTGAAAGATGTTGGTGGGAGTCTTATTAAGGCAAAGATAAGAAGTTGTCTTCTCTCGTAGGTGTGATGATGGTTTCTCTGGAACAGACTGCCAGCCCTCCTCCCCCCTCTCCTCCAGTGTACTGTCTGACTTTGAGTCCCAGGTTGCGCTGCTGGCCACATGGCAGGAGGTGATTGGTGGAGAGGTGGTCACCCCTGACATGGGCTGTGGAGTGGTCTCATCTGGATCATCCCTGTACTTCAGCAAGGTGAAATAATGATATATGATCTTCAAGAATGTCATGTTTTTGTTATTTGTTTTGCTGTTATGTATCCAACGAGATAGCAAAGTGAACTTAATAAAACTTGGCAAAAATCTATGCCAAGTTTGTGGTGCAAATCCAGATCCAGGGGCAGATCCAGAAACAATTTCTTAACTTGGCAAGAATGCAGCATATTCTTTAAAATTTTATTTTATAAACTATGGTAATCCTTCTCAGAATGACTCATCCCAGTGTCCCTGTTTGTATTGGTGCTTTTCCAGATCTTGATTATAAATGTAAAAATATTTAGTGTTACTAAAATAACCAATTTAGAGTACTGTGCAAACCTGGCAGAGGAACAGTATGCAATGTCTCATTACTTTTTACCTTTGCTCACAGAATCTGCTGACTTTTGACCTTTGAATGAACTCAACAATGAAAACATAAGGATTTTATTTAATCATACATCAGAATACTTGAGTGGGTGGATGCTTGCACAATTCTCCGTCAGCTCTGAATTATATTATAAAAAATATCCAGAAGTAGTGGAAAATTTAATAAAAACAGAGGGCAATGATTTGCAAATGCTTTTTGGGCAAAAAGACAAGATATTTAATGTTCAAAGTGATTAACTCTACAACCATTGATTCACTTTTTGAATTTGATACATTTTTTTATTAATTTTGGTTTTCCATCGCATCAAACTCCCTAAACTCTTTTGTCATTAGGATTGTAGTACACATAGCTGAAAAGCTTCTTGTTGCAGCTGTTTCTAGGAACCAGACTCTTTGATGCAGAACCATTTATTTCAGGATTGAGATATTATTAAAAGTCACCATGAAAGAGTTTATGAAAAGCATAGCAAGAACAAACTAGATTGATATTTAACTCACTAAAAACTTAGATGATAAGGTGTAAGTTTGATGGGTGATGAATTAAAGGATAATAATGCACTTTGCAGCTCCTATGTGTTGATACCTACCTTGTGTCTGTTGCTGCCAGGCTGGGCTGAGGCAGCTGGTGAGCTGGGACCTGGACACTGAGTGGGCGGAGTTTGTGCAGTTCTACCTGCGGGTGGGCGGAGACTGGGCGGAGTGTAACCAGGCAGACAGCAGGGAGGAGGGAGTGCTGCTGCAGTACAGTAATGATGGAGGCATCAGCTGGGGCCTCATCGCTGAGATGTACTTCACTGACTTCACCAAGCCGCGGTGAGACACCTGGGGATGGAGAAGAGGCATCTGCTATTTGATGTGTCTGGGATGATTTTAAACTTAAGAACAGATAAATCACCTGTGTATTTTTCCATTCTCAGCTTTGTCCACTATGAGCTTCCCCTGGCCTCTAAGACGCCCTCCACCAGGTTTCGATGGTGGCAGCCTCTTCACTCTGGGGATGGCTATGACCAGTGGGCAATTGATGATGTCATAATTTTGTCAGAGAGGGAGAAACACATCATCCCCATGGCCAATCCAACTCTTCCACAGGTCAGAAATCAATTTAAGGAGCTTTTCCTTTAACTTGACAGCTGACCTCGTGCAGCAGCTTCAGCTTCATCTTGAGATATGACTTGTTGTGTTGAAATGGAAAGTGTCAGCCAAACTAAAACAGAATAGCTGTAAAAACCTTTCCAGAAGTGTATCTTTTTATCTCATAAGAAATGTGCTCTGCTCCAGACATCGGTACCTGTTCACACAAAACACCACATTAAACTTGTTTGACTTCTGCCTCTACAGAACTTTTATGAGAAGCCAGCATTTGACTACCCTCTGAACCAGATGAGTGTGTGGCTGATGCTGGGAAATGAAGGCATGGAGAGGGAAAGCAACAACAGCTTCTGTGCTCCAACACCCTCTGCCATGGTGTTTGGACGATCAGATGGGGACAGAGTCGCAATCACGAGGGATCTGGCCCTGCGCCCTGGCTACACGCTTCAGTTTAAGGTACCTTCATGGAGGGTGTAAACGAGAAAGCAAAGAGTATTTCAAAGGAGCAAATTTTTCAGAAACAGTTGCACAATACTACTTTTAGCAACCCGTTTCCAATCCCAACTGGCCAGGACACATTGGCATCACTTTTTAATGCACAGACTTCTCATTGAGCATCACTTTCTGTGGAAAGTGTCATCGTTGATATAGTCCTTGAGTCCTTAAGTCCTTATAGGGAGGCAGTTGCGGTGGATATATGGGTCTGACAGAGACTTTTTTCCCATATATTTCTGTTCGTGTAACATATGAAAAAAAAATCTAAACCTGCAGTACTTTTTCACCCTAACTTCCTTTTTTGGGCCTAAACATAACCAAAGGAATTCTGTGTGAATTCACAACGTTAACCATTTGTCTTGGACTATTTTGTCCATTTATAAATACCTTTTATTCTGCAACTAAAAAATATTTTCCACGCAGTATTGGTATAATTTTTCAGCATAAAATTAAAAAAAAAAAACTACTACGTTCAATGAAGATTTTAAAATCTACACATGTGGTCACAACAACTACTTCTATATTTTTATACTAAATATATTTGACCTTATCACTGGTTTAACTAGGCCCATCACCATTCCCCCTGAGTTTAATACCAGTCCCTTATAGGGAAGTTGACAGCAGGCTCAACGTTGCTTTGTTTTTATTTAGTGACATCATAAGGAAGTAATGCCCCTGCAATTTCATGGATGAATTAAGGTTTTTTAAAAACATGTTAAAGTCTGCTGGACTACCCCTGCACATCCAAAACTGATGCTAAAGTGCCCCTGAAAACATGCCTTTACAATGAGATGTGAGTGAGATTAAGATTTCTTTCCTCTGTTTCCCTTCAGCTGAACATTGGCTGTGAGTCAGAGTTCAGCGCGTCAGCTCCAGTCATGCTGCAGTACTCTCATGATGCCGGTCGAACCTGGGCGCTGGTGAGAGAGGGCTGTTACCCAGGAACCCCAGGGGCAGGTGTCTGTGAGGGCAGTGGTCGCGAGCTAAGAGAGCCCACCGTCTACAACACTGGAGACTATGAACAGTGGACCAGGGTCACTGTGGTCATACCACGCAATGTTGCAGCCAGGTAGCCATTGAAACAAGCATGCAACTAGACCTGCTAAGTAGAAATAGTGATTTCATTCATATTAGACACTGTTTTTGATAGTACAATAATATTGTGATTTAGTTTGTACAATTAAAATTTTGTATTTATCTCATTCTTTAATTTCCTTTCCCTCATTTTCCCAGTAAAACCAGGTTTCGTTGGTTCCAGGAGAGCAGCATGTACAGAGATGCCCCACCTTTCGCCCTGGATGGGGTCTACATCTCTGAGCCTTGTCCAAACCACTGTGGGGGGCATGGAGACTGCATCTCTGGGGTCTGCTTCTGTGATATGGGATACACAGGTATTATTACAGTCAGGAAAAGAAAAAGGATTAAACGAAAATGGATAAAAAATATTTTATTTTGATGTATCTCCACATTATATATCTTGTGATTTCCTGTTTCTTTTCCTTTAGTGGAACAGGACAGTTGTGTCCCATCTGTAGCCAGCCCCACTGAGCTGACTGAGGGCTTTGAGGGGAAGCTGAGCCCACTCTGGCAGAGCCTAAGTGGGGGACAAATTGGAGGGGGCTGTGGCATCATTGGTGAGGGCAAGGCACTTTACTTCAGCAGCCCTGGGAGGAGAGAAGCACGCACAGTGCCTCTGGACACCACCAACACACGGTGACTGAATTTCACATATAGATCTTGTTTGTAAGCACTGGAGGACAGTTAGATAAGCGGCTGTTGGTTTAATGCTACATTTAAATGTATGTGCTACTGTTTCCATGCAGGTTGGTCCAATTCTATATCCGAATTGGCAGCAAGAGTTTGGGGCCCACTTGCACCAGGCCCCGCTCCCGCAACGAAGGTAACTACCACATGCTCTGTGGAGGCCCTCTGCTGCATTCATGTGGCTGTACCTTAACAGTGCAGTCTGTAGCGAGCAGCTCTACATCTGATTAGATCAGTTCACCACTGGCTTGTCTCCATCAGTTCCTCCTCTGTCTTTGCCTTTGATCAGCCCAGTGATCCAGCCAATGCTGTGTACGAACAGATCTGGTACTGATTTTTTTCTCATAGAGAATCAAAGTCTAGTGTTTTCAATTATGGTTACCAGTCAGCAGATTGTGGCTCTGTAGCCTGCAGCAGTGCTGAGGGCTCAGTCGGATTGTCTCTGCAATGTCAGATAAAACACAGCCAGCCTCCTAAACAGCTAATCTGGTATAATCAGGGCTTCTGGGCTCTTATTTGATTCTATTGCATGTTATATTTACTTAGTCGTGCGTCTGTATCTATGTAATACGATTTCACCTCTTAAAGATCCATCTACTCTGCTGTTTGCTCTGTGATTGTAGGTGTCATCGTCCAGTTCTCTACCAACAATGGAGTCCAGTGGCAGTTCTTGAGGGAGCTGGACTTTAGTTCCTTCCTGGAGCCCCAGGTGGTGACCATCGAACTGCCACCTGCAGCCAAAACACCATACACAGTGTTTAGGTGGTGGCAGCCACAGCAAGGTTAGTGCGTATTTTGGGTGCACAATACTGTAGAAAAGCCCTGAAAAGTGACACTGTTAATACCTTACTTTTGATATTACAGCTTGAAGGTCTTCAGACAGTGGGTGATTTTTTTGTGCATTTAGTTTGCACATCAAAAAACATTTTTTTGCCACAAATACTTCACACAGAATATGAATATTAAGTGGCAAAAAGGTGGTTTAATAGTTGTTGGGTTTTTTTTGTTTTTTTTAAATTGTTTTCTTGTTATGTCCTCATTGCATGAAAACCTTTTGTTATTAATATGTATTTCTGTCTCTCTACCTTTGTAGGGAAACACTCTGCCCAGTGGGCTCTGGATGATGTCTTGATCGGTATGAATGACAGCTCCAGAACAGGTTTCCATGACAAATTTGATGGCACGACGCCCCTGAGGCACAACTGGTACCGCATTCAGGGTGGGGAGGTGACCGTGGACTGTCTGTCTCTGGACACGGCACTTACCTTCAACTCTGAGGCCATTGACAGTGAGTCACACAAACGCATTTCTGTGTAAAAAAATAATGACTAGTGTCACAATGAGAGGACTGACAGGTTTATACCAAATACAGGTGACAACATAAAGATTTCATAACCATATTTAAGAGTGCATAAACAAGCAGGAACAGAAGTGAAGCCAAAGCACCAGGAATGCCAGGCACTGGATGAAGCTAAACACTGGAAACTGAGGCTGGAACAGACTAAACAAAGTCTTGTGACAACTACAGGGTTGTCAGTTGCAATTCCTAGACTGGCTCAGAAAGTGTGTGTATGGAAAAAGAAGGAGTAACTCCCTCAGTAATGACTGTAAAGTGGCCCCTTAGTAAGACACTCAACACCCAACTGTTTCAGTAAAGCTGCTGTGCTCGTATGAGAGCCATGAAGTGTAAATGCTGCACAGCTGCACCGTTTATTTTGCATAATAAAAAAGTGTAAAATATACAACTATATATTCTATATTTACACACTCAACCAACCACATAAATAGATGCACATTTACATCACAGTGTTTACCACACAAAGGCAAAAAAGGAATCACCCATTTACTGTGGCGCTGTGGGTCCTGCATTTTTAATGAGAGCAAACCTGAATGAACATCCTGCCTGTTATTTATGCTTGCGTCAAGCTGTGAGCGGATTTACTTTCCACAAATATTACTTTACATCAGGGCCCATTCATTCAGTGTGCACAGCTCCCTGTGTGAACTCATAAAGCACAGGGCTTGCCTATGTTATCATAGTTTAGGATCTGCCACTGAAACTACAAGTACATTTAGTTGAGGCCCTGTTTAACTAAATCATCGAAACTTGTGGAAATACTGAAACAACAACAGACTCAACAAAATAACAAAAAATCTGACACTGCTTTTCCACCGTCTCTGCAGAAAAGCCAAGGTACGCAGAGAGCTGGGACTTTGAGGTGTCAGGCTCATCTTTCCTGCAGTTTGAGCTGAGTATGGGCTGTAGTAAGTCCACATCCTTCTCCCATGGTGTGCGCCTGGAGTACTCCACAGACTGCGGCCATCACTGGTCTCTCATCACCCCAGAGTGTGTGCCTCCAGCGATTGGCTGTGCTGGTTATACTCAGAGCTCCATCTATACCTCCACCCAGTACAAACACTGGAGGAGGATCACCGTCTACCTGCCCAGTGCAGCTAAGTATGTGTTTTGTAACATTTGAACCCAAAAATAGGAAATATTTATAGTATTTGTGTATTTTCTAAAAGTTCATGAGCTCCCGATGCTACTTTCTTTTATATCTTTCTTCTTAATCTCTCAGTTCCCCCAGAACTCGGTTCCGTTGGATCCAAACCCACTTCACCCCAGGGGCAGAAGGATGGGCTCTAGATAACGTGTTGCTTGCCCCTGGCTGCCCCTGGATGTGCTCCGGACACGGTCTGTGTGACAATGGACGCTGTATGTAAGTAAAACAGGCTTTTAAGCACAGCTGATTGAAATTTCAATGTTTCCTGCCAACATGTACATTTTACCTTCCCTCACGTTTCTCCCATTCTCACACAGGTGTGATAAGGGGTATGGAGGGGCGCACTGTGTGCCCTTGTCCCCCCTGCCATCTGTACTGAGAGAGGACTTCAACGAGAACCTGCAGCAGGAGACGTGGCCCGAGGTGTACGGAGCAGAGAGAGGAACTCTGAGTGGAGAGCCTCTTAAATCCGGCACTGCTCTCATCTTCAAAGGGGTATGGGTCCTCACACCATGCAGTTAAAATAGTAATTATACAGTTATACCACGTCAAATGATATATAACAAACAAATAAATCCCTTTCGGTTTGTTTGCAGGATGGCATGCGAATGATAGTGTCCCGGGATCTGGACTGCACCAACACTCTCTACATTCAGTTCTCCTTCAAATTTATCACTAAAGGTGACGCGTTGCTTTACTTCTTATTTAAAAGCATGTTTTTCTCTGGATGTTGTTGTAATAGTTTATGTTGTTGTTTTCCTAGGTGTCCCGGAGCGCTCCCATTCAGTGCTGCTTCAGTACTCTGTGAATGGAGGAATCAGCTGGCTGATGCTGGATGAGTTTTACTTCCCAGCCTCCACTGACACTCTGTTCCTCCACCTGCCGCTGCCAGCCAGCGCTCAGACCAACGCCACCCGCTTCAGGCTCTGGCAGCCTTACAACAGCGGTGAGTGGACGCGCTGTGTGGTTGCTCATTCAGATTCACACAATCTGTGCTTTTCACATTTCTTGTCGGCTTCTTCGTGACATTTACAATACTGAAATGTTAAAATCAATGTGTAACAACCATTATTCTACCCTTTCAGGTAAGAAGGAGGAGGTGTGGGTAATAGATGATCTCATCATTGATGGCAGCTCCTTACACAACCCACCAGTGGTGATTGACAGCTTTGAGGAGGGCCCCAACGAGTCCAACTGGCTGTTTTTCCCAGGAGGGAACACTGGTCTCTACTGCCCCTACCAGAAGACTGGAATGTAAGGAAAACTGTTTTGATTTTGACAATTTAAATGCTGTGACAGTGTTTTTGTATCTTTAATGAGCCCAGTGATAATAAAACTTACAAAAAGATGTTTTTACCCTTGGCTAATTTTTGTGTTTGTGTGTGTGTGTGAACGGTGCAGGGAGGAGGATGAGTCAGCCATGGTGTTTGTCTCCAGTGAGCTTGGCGAGCACTCCATTACCACCAGGGACATTGACGTAAATGAGAACACTATCATCCAGTTTGAGGTACACAAACACAGCCTTGATGACTTCTTTTACAAAACAACAGTAATAACGCTTACTCATTCAGAAAACATGAATCACTGGCTCGTCATCTTTGCCGATGTTGTGAATCTTTGATATCCAGATTAATGTGGGCTGCACAGCTGAGAGCTCCTCCGCCCATCCCGTTCGTCTTGAGTTCTCACGGGACTTTGGTGCCACGTGGCACTTGTTGGTGCCCCTGTGTGCTGGTGGGCCCCAGCCCTCTTCACTGTGCTCCACAGAGCTCCACCCTGCCAGCATCTTTTTCCCCGGTACAACTCAGGGCTGGAGGAGGGAGGTCATTCACTTCGGCAAGCTTCGCCTCTGCGGGTAAGGACCGATAAATCCTTTGCTGCAAATGCATTAAAGAAAACAAGGGGAATTGTTGCAATACTTTTACAAAATGTGCTTATTTCTGCCTGTCTCTAATCCTCCCTACAGGTCTGTGAGGTTCCGTTGGTATCAGGGTTTCTTCTCAACTGGTTCTGCTCCTCCAACATGGGCATTAGACAACATCTACATCGGCCCGCAGTGTCAAGATATGTGTAATGGTCACGGGACTTGTGTGGGTGGCAGCCACTGTGTGTGTGACCCCGGCTACTCTGGTTCTGACTGCTCTGTACCTGACACCCCCAACCCCGACTTCCTCAAAGAGGACTTTGAAGGTAAAACAGACACAAAAAAACACTCAGGGGTTGGTAGGATAACGGGTTTATTATTGTGTATTCACTGTTTTGTTGCTCTCTGTGTGTGTTTGTCTTGTGTCTCCAGGAGGAGCCGTGGATGCTGAGCGTTTCAGACTTCTGAGCGGTGGTAAACCATCCAGGAAGTGTGGTATTATGTCAAGCGGGAACCACCTGTTCTTCAGTGAGGACGGCCTGCGCATGTTGGTCACCAATGACATGGACCTGTCAAATGCCAGGTACAGCTACACCCACAAACAAACATCAAATATTTAATTTACAGTTTCCAGTGATAATCTCATGTGTTATTGGTGGTACTTTGCAGATTTGTTCAGTTCTTCCTCCGTCTTGGCTGTGGTAAGGCGGCTCCAGACCCTCGCTCCCAGCCGGTGTTGCTGCAGTTCTCTGTGGACGGAGGCCTAACCTGGGGTCTCCTGCAGGAGTTCCTCTTCAGTAACAGCAGCAATCAGGCTCGTCTGGTGGCGCTGGAGATCCCGCTGCGTGCACGCACAACTTCCACTCGCCTCCGCTGGTGGCAGCCCTCTGAGAACGGACACTTTTACAGCCCATGGGTCATTGACCAGGTACAGTAAGTGAGGATCCATCCCACCATCCATCCATGAGTGTTTAAATCCTGTTCACTCAAACATTGAAACATCATGGCCCTTATCCATCCAAACTTCATCCTTCTAACAAATTTACTTCCTCTGCTTTCTTTACATTAACCAAGTAATCATCTATCTTTTCTTCCCCAGGTGGTAGTAGGTGGCAGTGCCAGTGGCTGGGGACCTTTGGAAGATGATTTCTCCTCCATCGATGGACGCTCCTGGCTCCTCCACCCTGGAGGAACCCGGATGCCTGTTTGTGGCTCAGACGGGCCTGCATTTGCCTTCATAGAGAAGTCAAACACTCGCTATGCTGTCACCACCGACATCAGTTTGGGTCAAGATGCCTTCATCCAGTTTGACTTCTCTGCCTCCTGCTCCGTCACCAACTCATGCTACTGTAAGCAATGAGACCTGTGAATAAGGCGTGATTGATGCTCAATGCTGAAGCTATGTGAAACTGTAAAATCTCAGTAAATAACTTAATAATGCTGGTTAAAAATCCAAACCCCACATGTCTACATTTATCATAATTTATGACAAAGAAAAGCATAAAATTATCAACACTGGGAAGCTTGAGTGAGTCAATGTGTGGCTTTTTTTATTTTACTGAAATTATAAATAGATGATATATTCTTCAATTGGCCAACCAATCACTTAATAACAGGCATATTTAGTCAAATGAAGTTAAATTAAGCTGCTTAAAGAAGATTTTGCATTCTACATTGAGTTTCAACTTTCAAAATGGTTATGTTCTGAAAAGTTTATGCAGATATTAAATAAAGATAATGTTTCTCCTCTTCTCTGCAGCCGTAGAGTTGGAGTATTCTCTGGATCTGGGTCTGACCTGGCAGCCTCTGGTCAGAGACTGTCTGCCCACAAGCCCTGACTGCTCCTCCTACACCCTGCAGAGGCTGCTGGTTTCTGACACTTACAACAAGTGGGGCCAAATTACCCTGCCAATCCCATCGTATGCCAGGTCAGCACTGCCCAAACTCACACAGGAACAAACTTGTGGAACTTATCCTTATTCTGCACTACACTTGCCTGTAGCATAAAGTGCCTTGTCCAGATTTACAGGTTAATTATTTGATGCTGCTTCCTGTAATGTAAAGAAGTCAGTTCGGCTTCACCTGTGAAATCTGTCTCTTTGATTTATGTCTCTAGGTCTCCGGCCACAAGGTTCAGGTGGTTCCAGCAGGCTCCCTTTGACAAACAGCAGACTTGGGCTCTGGATAACCTCTACATTGGAGACGGCTGCCCAGATATGTGCTCTGGACACGGACGCTGCCAACAGAGCTCCTGTGTGTAAGTAACAACATTTTTATTTCAAAATGTCACATTTTTTTAAACCCAAAAGTTTACATTTTTACTGTATACACTTTGTTTGGGTTTGTGACTGATAATTGCCTCCATCCTGCCCAGATGTGACCCAGAGTGGGGTGGAGAGTATTGCGATGAGCCTGTGGTTCCTCTGCCCTCCCAGCTGAAGGATAGCTTCAGTCGAGCTCCCTCTCTCAGCCACTGGCACATTCTCACCGGTGGGAAACTCAGCACTGTGTGTGGAGCCGTGGCCTCTGGAGCTGCTCTGCACTTCAGCGGGGTAAATATAATTAATTTACCCTCTTTGTTTGGTTCTTTTTTATTTCTGTGTTACTTTCTTACAACCGACAATTTAGTGGAGGATAAATGCAAACAAATCTATTTGTATCAGCGGTAAAGTTAGATATACTCCAGCCATTAAGTTGTTAAATAAGGATTGAAACTTTTGCAATAAAGACAATTAAATCACTGACATTCTGATTCAGTGAGGCAAATGCAGAGATCAGAACAAAGCAAGACATAAAGCAGCATCTGAATGATGCAGCTTTTGATTATTAATCTGTTGAATAAAGGACCACAAAGTAAGTAGCTGTCAGGCCTTGTGTCAGCTCAAGTTTCTCCTCAGGCACTTAGGGCAATGCTGTTAATGAATACCTATTGACAGGAGGATCTTAACTTGGACAGACACACTGCCAGAGAAATCTCTAAAGAGTGGCCATTAAAGGACTCGCATTAAGCTGCATTAAGATGAAATACTACTTTGGTTAAAGTTCAAACTTTGACCAATAAAGACGACAAACTTCTGCTATAAAAACGACTAAAGCAGTGATGTGTGCTCATTCAGTGGAGAAAACTGATGATGCAAAGTCCAGACTATATTGATTCAGTTTTGTTGTTCTGGTTATGTGCCAGTAACGTTCTCTGTAATAAAATAAGAAACGTGTTTGAACCCTTTGGATTTGTTTATGGATGATACAGTTAAATCAGGGTGAAAAAGTACTGTACTTGAGTGTTATGATTTTATCTGGCTTTATACTTCTACTACCCTGCATTGTATAGGCAAATATTGTACTTTTTACTCCTCTACATTTAGCTGCCGTCTTTAGTTTTAAAGATATGTAACATTAAAAACAAGATCAATTTAAAATTATAACACCTTTTTACAAATGAAACCACATAACAGTATATTAAGTAGTCAAAGTTAACCCTTGCTTGA
>JAOWBC010000049.1:4703329-4715268 GCA_028566105.1 Hypoplectrus providencianus | reverse complement strand
GTGAAACGACTCCACTACAAGTTAAAGTCTGCTTTTAAGAACGTTCCTTATAAAAGTGCAAAAGTATCTGCTTTAAATATAGTTAAAGTATCAAAAGTAAAATTATTATCTGTGCAGGATGGTTTCACTCAGACTGCATATATATTCTATAATTTATGTTATTGTTTTTATTGATACATTTTTGTAAACAGCATTTTGATTTGGTAAAATATGGCTCATTTCTCTAAAGAATATATTATTATGAGGTTTCATTTGAAAAACCAAAATAGTAACTTTAAATTTTGGATGGTTTATATGTTAAATCTCAACCTGAAAGTCACTAAAGCTCGCAGCTAAATGTAAAAAGTCCAAAATTTGCCTTTTCATGTAGTGGAATAGTAGTATAGAGTGACATAAAAGGGACATACTCAAATAAAGTACAAGACCCTTACGAATGTACCAAAGTAAAGTTCTTAAGTTAATGTACTTAATTAAGCAATGATGCAAAACACAGTATAATGTGATGTTTGCAACACATTATTATAGCTAGAAACAAGCTTTGTATACAACATATTGATGAATAATAAAATTTATCTATAAAAACTTGGAAGAAATAAAGCTGCAAACGACCTATGAAAGAACATAAAATGCCCATAGCGAGAAGGGGATAAAGGATGATTGGATTGACATGCAGGGACAGCGTGCAGCAGTGCGTCCTGAAGGCAGTGACCAGCTACGTTCAATAAGCTCATTGATCTCCACAAAAAGAAGTCCGATACCTCAGAGTTTCCCTCTGGCTGTTTCTGTCCTTCTGTGACCAGCTGTGGGACCGAACGCACGGACAAAGAGTTCAGTTTTCAGAGAAAACTAAAAGCTGGACAAGTCTCTTTTTACCTCAGTAACACTTTGATTAGATGTCAAATGCTGTACTTACTTTATTATAACAGCTGACATTTAAACACTGCATGTTTTTTTGTGTTCTCCAGGTTATCCAAATTAATATTTTATACCTTTTTTTTTACACAATATATAGTGTAGAAAAAGGTACTTGGCATAATTTATTTTTTCTCCTTTTTCTCATTCCAGCTGAAATATTACTGTGTACTTGTTGTTTAATGTTTAATTCTAAAGTAGCCATGCTGCTTTTGAAAGTGATACTTTATTGTATGAGACAAGCAGACCGACAAGCCAAAATGATATCGTTGATTACAACCATGATCCAGGCTTTGCTTTGTAGTGTTTAATGACTGAACATTTCTTTTTCAGCTTTCATGATCAGACAGTGAGGAAGGCTGCAGTTCAGTACTTTGAACAGATACCAGATGGAGAGCTGGAGGTGTTTCTGCCACAGCTGGTCCAGGTAAAAAAAAAAAAAAAAAAAAAAAAAAACTTTTCACATTGAATATTTAAGGTGGTTTTAGCCATTAGCTTTAAAGTATAAGAGAAGGAAAGACATTGAGCAGACTCCTCAGTGGTTTGATCAGCCATCCTGTCCTGCAGGCCCTGAAGAGTGAGTGGGAGCTGGATGGACCTCTGGTGATGCTGCTGTTGGAGAGATCACTGAAGAGCATACGCATCGCCCAGCAACTGTACTGGTGAGCTGACATCAAGCCGAGGGGATGTGGTTTCATCATTCATTCAGCATGTTTTCATGCTCAGTGTTTACCCTGCAATGTGTGCAGAAAAGATGCAAAATGTATGAATGTTTTCCGTGCTTGCAGGCTGCTGGAGGATGCCCACAGTGACCCTCACTACCAGAGCTGGTTCAGTAAGATCCAGGCTGCCCTGCGGCACTGCTGCGGCCGGGCGCTGAGGCGGGAGCTGGAGCAGGAAACCCGCCTGGTGTCTGTGCTCGTACAGGCGGCTGAGAAGGTTCGCACTGCCGATAAGGCTCGACGCAAGGTCTGTAAATGCATCTCAATCACAAATGTATTCCTTTACTCTCTCACTGGCTCATTATCCATCCTTGTTGGGCATTCATTCCCTTAAGTTATCATTATTATCTGCATTTCTCTCTGCAGAATGTTTTGAACAAGGAAAAGTGGAAGATGAATGACTTCTTCAAAGATGGGATTGGCTGTGGCCTGCCTCTGGACCCTGCAGTCCGTGTGAAGGCGTTGGACGTGGATGTAAGAATATTAAACGGCACATTTAACTTTTAACAGTTATTACATATTACAATTAAGTATGTGTAGTTAAGTGCTCTACTTCAGGACATTCTTATAATTATTATCTATTTTACCTTACTTGAGTATTTTATGAAACTTTTTACATGTATTTATTTATTTTACATTTTTAGGCAAATGTTGTACTTATTACATTATTACATTACATTAAGCTGCCAGCTTGTTACATTTCAGGTCCAACTTGGCCAACATAAATGCAATGAATTATTATTAATATTCATTTGATACTATATTTGGAATCTAGATAACAATCTGTGTAACTAGGACCTTTTTTTTATACTTTAGGTACATTTTGATGTCTGATACTTTTATCTTTTACTTAAGTAAGTTCTGAATGCAGGACTTTTACTTGTCGTAGATAAATTGCACTGTGGTTTTAGTACTTTTACTAAATTGAGGGATCTGAATACTTCTTCCCCCTGTGCTGCTCTGGTGGATTTACCGACAGGCCTGTAAGTTCTACAACTCCAATGCAGCTCCTCTGGGGATCTCATTCATCGGCTCCGACCCTCTGGCCAAGAACATCAGTGTCATCTGCAAGGTCGGTAATAATGTGTTGCTTTATTGATCCAGTCTGAGGCTTCAGGCGAGAACATTTTTATGTTGTCATCCTAACTTTCTCTCCTTCCTTTTTCTTTGAGGTTTGTTCTCATGAGTTTCCCAAGCCAAAGTGCTCATTTCAGCTCTTTTAAACGTGTCTACAACTGCCATATAAGGCTGCCTCTGCTGCTCTGTTTGTTTGGTTTCATTCACAAAAATATAACCAAAGAGGAAAAAGAAACAGTTTGACACTGCGGAGCCTCTAATCCTGCTGTCAGTAGGAAAACAGAACAAATTTAGCAGTGTCAGTAGCCACATTAGACAACTTCTTTGTAGTTAAGAATATTTCCTGAGCAATAGAAATATTAATAGCACAGCTTCAAAGTGGCGTGCTATCAGAGCAGTGTGACAGACAGAGAGAGGGAAGGGTTTGAGAATGAAATTAGAGGCTAACTTGTGACGTGCACTTTGGCTGTCGTGCTGAGACAAAAAGCAAGTTTTCATCATTCCCTGTGTTGATCAGACTGGAGATAACCTGCGTCAGGACATGCTGGTGCTGCAGATCGTCCGGGTGATGGACACCGTCTGGCTCCAGGAAGGACTGGACCTGCGGATGATCACCTACAGGTGTCTCTCTACAGGCACAGCTCAGGGTCAGTTTATATGTATTTAAAAGCACATTATTAGAGCCTGACAGATATATCAGTTGATAGATATAAAAACTTTTTTTACACTAGTTAATTTATTCAATACTGAAAACGTTGCTTGGCCTCATTTAGATTTTTTCTTTTCTCAGTTACAATTTATATAATTGATTGACAACGCATAATAATGCAAAACAATGTTAGATATTATTTAATACAATTCAAGATCCACATAAGAATCTCTATGGTCATTCTAGCTGAAAAAATACTATATATTTTTCTGTGAGTTTGCCGTGAATATTTGTATCGCCATCTGTGTCAAAAATCTCATATGGGTCAGGCTCTGATTATTATATCCCTGTTTTATAAATAAGTGGATGTGTGTTAATGCTTATCCATATACATGCCATGTGGTTTCAGGCCTGGTGGAAGTGGTTCCAGAGGCCGTGACTCTCGGGAAGATTCAGCAGGAGTGGGGTCTGGGCGGCACCCTTCGAGAGGACACTTTAGAGAAATGGTTCCACATGTGGAACAAAACTAAGGAGGGCTATGAGAAGGTGAACACCACCACAAAAGCTGTATACATGCTCCAGCATAAACATGAACACACACACGTGCTCGTTGCTTTGGCTAACACGCTGCTGCCGTGTGTGTGCAGGCCGTGTTGAACTTCATCCACTCGTGTGCAGGGTGGTGTGTGGCCACCTTCATCCTGGGGATTTGTGACCGCCACAATGACAACATCATGCTGAGACACAGCGGACACATGTTTCACATCGACTTCGGCAAGATCATGGGCAACGCGCAGAAGTTCGGAAGCTTCAAAAGGCAAGTCAATAAAAAAAGTGTGTCATAAAAAGAAAATTTTAACTTTGGCGATGTTGAGAATGAGCAAGAACTTTCCTCCGCTCCTCCTTTTGCTATGATAGGGACCGTTCACCATTCATCTTCACCTCTGAGATGCAGCACTTCATCACAGGCGGAGGGCAGAAGCCTCAGCGCCTGCATCGCTTTGTGGAGCTCTGCTGTGAAGCTTACAACACGATCAGAAAGCGCTCTGCACTGATACTCAGCTTGTTGGAGCTGGTAAGACCTTCACTGAATCACAGCACCACAGAAACAACCTCCCAGCTACTGTACATCTGAGAACAGATCGAATTACATCAAGCAGCTTTTCATTACGTGTGTGTGTGTGGCTTCCAGATGCTGCGGGCTAGAATGCCAGAACTGAAGGACTCCAACGACCTGCAGTACGTCCAGAACAACCTCAGACCTCATGACACGGACCTGGAGGCCACATCCTACTTCACAAAGTGATTTAATGCACAACACAGAAATACACAGAGCCTCCTTCTAACTAAACACATTTATAAAAAAAAAAAATCTTGTATTTTATTTCTGCCACTTTATTTTGTCATAAATGTACAACAAGATCTCTGTCCAAATTAATTACATCCTTATATTTGCCTTAAAAATGTTCAAAAATGGTCAATTTTAGAAAGAATTATCCTTAAATTATAGGTTATGGCCTCTTTTAGCTCATAAACACAGAATCATTCAAAATATATTTATATTATCATTGTTTCTTTTATTTTCGGGACCCTTTTTGGTGCTTGATTTTAGCATGTCCCCAATGTAGAGGACTATCTTCTACTATAAATGTTTTTTAATATTTTTTTCTTTTTTTACTGAGTCCCTAAAAAAGTTCCCGCCCTGTTAGTTAGTAGTATGTCAAGTTTCAGACCACACTTTTTTTTTCTTTTCTTTGGAGTTGCTAAATGAGGAAAATCAGGTGATCATAAATATATACTCATGACGTTTTTTTTTCATGGTGTTAATGCGTTTATCTTAGAGTTCTACTCAGTTAGGCCAATTATCAGCTGGTCAGAAAAAAATATTTTAAAATCATATTTAATATAAATATGAAAGTTCTGTTTATGTGTAAAGGGTCAGCTATCTAAATCTGGATCTCTCACAAAACTAAAGCCAGCTTAGCTCAAAGTTTAACACCCTCGTGGCTCCCGCCCTGTTTTATAGATAGTTTTATGAACCCGTCCACCCACAGGGACTATAAGGAGGCTGGAGATTGAACAGATCACTATCCTTATATAATTATACAAGAAAACATGAAAATGTGTCCTTCTTTCGTAAGATTTGAGTCAGAACTGTAACAGGAATGACTCAGTAACTCTTTGTATCCCCTGATGCAGGAAGATCAAGGAAAGCATGGGCTGTGTTGCAGTCAAGTTTAACTTCCTGACACACAGCATGGCTCAGGGGAAGAAACAGGATCCAAGAACCCGGGACGGCATCCCCGCTCCCAGCACCAACATCCAACAAGCCGTCATCCTGGGATACACCGTCAAGGGAAAAGACGTGGTGAGGCTGCGCGTTGCTCTTTGTGCTGCGAGCATTCAGACAGAAAGCGCTGGTCTCTGTGTTTCTGCTCAGAATGAGAGGCCACTGCTGCCTAATGCCCCACAGAGCTTTGAGGCACACACTGACAGCCAGGGGAGCTGATGAAACACCTGAAACCAATGCCAGCTTCTCACACTGGTTTGAAGAGGAAGAACCCCTGGCTCACTGATTACGTGTGTGTGTGACTTATGTCCTCCTAAGCAGCATTGCGGTGTTGGGAAAGTCTTTCCCTCACTCCCCAGAGCTGAGTGGGGAGTGTAGCTGATGTTTGTTGGCATTTCACTGCTCTTTGATCAGATTAAGCCTCCTGATGTCAGGTTGAACTGTTAGGGGGTAAAGGTGGAGCACAGGGACTCTCCTAGTTACTCAGATTCAGCTTGTAGCAGAATAGCACATCCCAGTATTACATGAGTGGTGTATAAATAAAGGGTTTCCCCATGGATTAGTAAATGTTAAATATAAACGTGGGAACTCTCAACTTTTTCCACATTTTTTTTTAGAAAATTTGGACATCCAGCAAATACATTTCAGAATAAATCATAAAACAGGGAAAAAAACAGAAAAACTTGATGATGGTGGGTGACACATTAAAAGGAAAAAAAAATAATTTAGTGTCTTATTTTGGCTTCAATGCTGCTTGACAAGTTTGTGGAAGTCTATTGGAGCACTGCTCCTCTAAGATATCCCTCCTTTACATGTATAACATTGATTTGTAGAGCAGATAGAAAGCAAACACAGACAGAAATAACAGAAGGACATTTAGCATCACAGACACTCTATACACACAAATAAATAGATTTGAAAATTTAACTTTAAGTCATGTCATTTAGTCTTATGGGGGTGGTGTTGCAGTACTTTTTCTTACTGGTTGGTCTAAAATCTTTCTTGTGTGTTCAGCTGGGTTGGGATCAGATGGGCGTGAAGGCCAGTGTGAGTACCGGCACCTCAGGCCTTTGCTAGTGTGTGCACTTGTTTGGTAGCGACAGTGCCAGTAAGACACAATGTATTTTTAATACAGCTTTTACTATTTAAAAACAACTTTGTGCAGGATATATGATTATAACATGTCTATTTTATCTGATCTTTAATACTTTCCTAGTTTTTTATTTTATTTTATTTTTGCTGATCCTGCTCCAGTGTCAGCCTCCTTTAACTGGCTGCTATATAACTCAGGGCAAAACTTTGCCCCGCAAAATGCAAAACTAACCTCTTTTGATCTGCGTGTTGTAAATGATTTTGTGGTTTTGCTGGAAATAAGACTCAGGGACAGGCCTTCAAGACACCTGCATAAAAATATATGCAGGTGTTTATACTCCTACGTTATCATGCTGGTTGGGTTTAATTTAATTTACTTCGCTACAACAGGCTTAACTGCAGAAAAATATCAAACATGTGATAATGATTTTTAACAGACCCTTGAGAGAAAATTTCCCCATGAGGTACCCTCCTTCCAAGAGATCTTAAAATATATATTTCAAGGCATTTTAGGCTTTATTAATAGAGAAAGAGACAGAGGGGAAGCAGCCTGTGTAACTTAATGAATGAACTCTGTTTTGCAGATCTATGACCTGAGAGTAACCATTCATGATGGTTATCTGCACAGTGAGAAGACTTTTGGGCAGTTTGAGCTGATCCATAAGCAGCTGCAGAAATACTTCATTGAAACTATGCTGCCTCAGTGAGTAAAGCAACTACGCTCCTACAGGTCACATCTTATTTTTGAAACGCTGCTTCTTTTCTACCACAATAAAGACATTATTTGATCCGTGTCCTGTCCATTACAGATTTCCTCGATGGTTTCAGATGTCTTTCACCCCTGGCAGCAGGATGGCTCAGCTGAATAAATACCTGAAGCAGCTGTTTGAGGGACCGTGCAAGGGAGTAAGTTCCTGTTGTCAGCGGCTGATTTCTCTCCGTGATCTCTTGTTATACCTGGCTCTGACTTGAAAAGCTTCCTCGCTCTGTCACTTGCAGAATGAATATGTGTGCAGCTTGTTCCTGGATGGCCCCAGCACAGTTCAGGAAAGTGTGGTGACAGGTAATTCCCAGCCCTTAAATAATAAGTGGGCACATTAAAAATAGATTATGAAAGATTTTAAAAAGTCATGCTCGAAGTGATTTTTTGAATTAATTCTTTGCTGGAGAAAATTCTTGTGAAAGCCCAGACACAGTATGAGACGTCCTGAGGTGATTTACTGACGCTGATCTGTTGCAGGAGCCCGTCCACAGATCCAGCTCAACATTTCTTACTCTAACTGTAAGCTCTCAGTCTTGGTAAAACACCTGAAAAACATTGTGAGTTTCTTTCACTTCTAACAAGAACAAAGCACACACAGTCAATGTGATCTGTCTGTTTAATACTTTAAGCCGTGCGCTCAATGCAGGTTGTCCCTTCTGCTCCTCTCCTCTTTACAACAGAAGCAGGCAAACGGCTCTAACCCCGACGCCTACGTGGTTACACGTCTGAGACCAGACCCTCAGCAGCGCTCCAAGAAGAAGACCAAGGTGGTCCGCAACAATGACAACCCCACCTTCAATGAACTGGTACGACTGTCATCCTTTAATCCATGATGTAGCAGTCACAGCATCATTTGGGCCTCCATTAGATTACTGGTTTAAAATGTTTATAATCTGATAATGAGCCAGTAATTAGTAAAATATCAATACTAGGATATTTATATAATATTTCTATGCTTATGTACCCATAAATATACTGACAATATCAAGTCAGATATAGCTATATTGTCCTGAGATCCAAAATTAAAATATATTAGCCTACATAATAATAATATAATGCTTGATTGAATGATTTTAACATTCAACAAACAGCACAGTAGGAGTCGGATAAACTGCATGCATGGTGTCTGAAACAGTGGCCTCAGTGTCATGACCGAAGACATAAATTGCTTGGTGCTGGAGACAAAGCCCATAATAAAAGAAAAAATAAATAAATCTCAGGAGAGATCCCCACAACAGCCTTACATAACCTAAACATCAATCACATTTATAAATGTTGTTTTACTAACATCTTATCTCTTTCTTGAGCATCCATTGAGATGCAGGGCTGTCACTCAAAAGTGATCATTACACAAAGTTAGAGTGAATGTTTAAAGTGTGCTCTGCCTGCAGCGCTGCTCTCCCCGCTGCGTGAGTCTGATCTATGAGTGTTGAACCCCGTGGACTCTGACCAGTAGCCGCTCACGCACTTAACACCCTCTTATGATCTTTTTATGTTGCAAAGCGAAGCCTTGGCAGAGCCAAATGGAAGGAAATTAAAAGAAAAATGTCAGAAGTTTCACATAAAAGCCAAACTGTGCTGCAGAAATATCCTCAAATTACTCCATGCAATGAATGTAGGGCTGTGCAAGAGCTAAAATATCTGCCTTTTATTCACAGCTGGAGTACAATTACGTCCCACTGCTGTATGGGATGGTGCTGGAAGTGACAGTCAAGAGCAAGAAGACTTTCGTTGCTGCCACCAATATAAGACTGGAGAAAGAGGTGCTTGACAAGGAGAGATGGTTTCCCCTCGGGAACTGTGCAATCTGACCCGCACTGTGGATCTGCTGCCAGCAGGGGGTGCAACCACACTGACGGAGAGGGTCGATTAATTCAAACACTTCTTAGACTGTATGAATGAGACAAATTCACCTGAGCAGGGGAACTGCGCACTCTCATTTATGCCTATTTATCTGTACAACTTGACCTCATTCCAGAGCTAAATATGCTGCCACTGGATGGGGTTTTTGGATGACGTTACTAGACTGAGTGACAAAAAAAACAACTCAGGGACGGAGACTGTTTACTGTGTCGTTTATATTGTGCCTTTTGTTTTTGGATGTCAATCAAATGAAGGACAATTGTTAATTAGTCCGTTTTTTTTTCGATGTGGCCTCGGTGAAGGATGAAGGAAACAAACTTGTTTTATTTATCATACTTGCACTTTTCTTTTGTACTTTAACTTCAAAACGGTCCTTGTGACTGTGTGCTGTCGGGACTGCCGATGTGACAGATTAAAGAGGAGGTGATGCAGTGCTGCTCGGGCTGCCTGTCTGATACCTGATCAGACTGAGTGTGTTTGTCCCTTTGGGCTGTGTCAACTGGGTGTCCTTGACCAGTGGAATTGGAGGCAGGAGGGAGCGGGGAGGAGAGAGGGAGGGAGGGAGAAGGGGTGAAGAGTGTGTGAGCGGGATGACAACTCTGCCTCTCCAGCCTGGGGGCTGAGTTAACACTCCACACATACACACACAGTCACACAAATCTCGCTGCATGCTTTTGTCTTATCCATCTGCAGCATTCAAACACAGTTATGTACGTGCAAAAGCGCCGCACAAATACCCCTGAAAAGTGCGCGCTCTCACACACACTCTCACACACTCTTTTTCGGCTGATGCAGGTGTTCATGTTATCTTAATGCCATCCTCCTCCTGACAGGCCTGCTGACCCGTACTCTCCTCCGCCTCATTCACAGGATTTAGTGATGAACGAGGATAGAAATAGCCTTCCCTGCACTGGATTTGGTTCAATAATGTATACCTCAGTGAATGCTATTTATATTATTCCCTGCTGGGTCTCTCACAGGGATGTAGGCTTGGAAGAAAATGCTGGCTGCTACTCGCTCATAGTAGTGCTCATGGACTATTAATGTACCCTGGCATCACTCGCCAGTTTCAGACCTGATAGAAGCATTACGTCTATTGTTTTGGAATACATGATTATTCCCAAAAACAACACTGTGCCTTGTGGTTCTTCTTATGTGTGATCAACTCTTCCACAATAATTGCACTTGCATGAATTATTAATTCTATGATAAGAATCTAATATCCTCCTCCAGGGATTTCTCCACGACTTGAGTGATGCCAGCAGAGAGTTATTCTTCGTTAGAGTGTCTTTTCAGCCCTGCTGGAACCTTCTGGTCTTTTTTTTCCTCTGCAGTAGAGAAAAGCCACGTCTATTTTCTGACAATAAAACCGGTATTTATATCTGAGGAAATGGTGCTTTTGATTTATTTATATATTTTTGTTGTTGTTGTTGCTGCATCAGCCACGCTTCTCTATTTGTTGGCGAGGTGTGTGTGTGTGAGAGTCTGATATGGAGAGCTGTTTTTAGGAATACCAAACAAAGACGAAGAGGGAGGCTGGATCCATGCTGCATCCGTCTCGGGACCTGAGAGGCACCCAGCGGTAGCCTGGAGGAGGAGAAGGAAGGGGGGCGTGAAGAAAAAATGTACGTACGGCCGCTAAATATATGAGCATCATATAGAAACACGGAACTGTTTCAGTCGAAACTCGAGCACTGAGCAGAGACTGACCTTCAGTAATGCTGACAGTGAATGTAGGGAAACACAATGATGGGCACACGTTGTCACCTGATGTAATTTAGCCCTTTGTCTGACTCCCAACCCCCCCAGCCCCTCTCACTCTTTCTGCCTGTGTGGCTCACCTTTCTTCAGGCTGGTGAAGGGCAGCGTGTACTGGCCCACAAAATCACTGCTGAGGAGGCCGGTCTGATCCCGGACACAGAAGCGGATGAGGCAGAGCTCTGGGACGCTGATGTTGAAGTTCATGTCAGTATCCCAGTAAGGACTCAGAGCTGTGACGGTAATTACAATCATTACAATCAACAAGCATCAAAAGGTTTCAAGGTTTAAAACTACACTACAACACAAATGAAATCACTACAGCCCTGATTCACAAAGAGCTGGGGTGTTATCCAAAACATAATTTAAACAGAATGTGATCATTTGCAAATGCTTTATGACATATATCAAAATGCTTTGCAAAGAGAGTATTTTTTATGTTCAAACTGAATTTTTGGTTTGGGAAATTAATCTCTGAACACTGAATATGATACATGAGACAGTATTTCTGATCTGGCCCACCATCCACTAGTTCAATTCCATGTGGTGGCCAGGAAGTGTCAGGCGATTTGCAAATTCAAAAGGCTTTGCAAAAGAAAAAAGCAAGAATGCAAACAGCTGCAACACAAACGCAAAAGAGCCGCAACACGAAGGCAAATGATCAAGAACGGAAATAAACGGAAGTTGGACAATAGCTGTAACACTACTTAATTAACTGAAACCATAAAATGCTCATTAATATTCATTCATTCATTCATTTTCCGAACCGCTTCATCCAGGTAATCCCGGGTCACGGGGAGGCTGTGCCTATCT
>JAOWBC010000049.1:4632912-4692443 GCA_028566105.1 Hypoplectrus providencianus | reverse complement strand
GCCTTTCTGGGAGACCAGAACTTTGTTTTGCTTTGATGATCCTCTTCCTCCTCCTCATCCTCCTCCTCCTCCTCCTCGCCTTCATCTACACTCTCCTCTGCCTCTGTCCCTGCTGCATTCTCCGTCTTAATGTGAGGCTTTAGCTTTTTATTCTTGATGAGGATCTTATATTTCAGGTCCTGGCATCCCCACAAACAAACATACAGTATGAACTCATACATGAATAAAAAAAAGTACCTTAATCACCCTGGGCACCTACATTCAACCCACACTCATAAAGCATCACACAGTTGCATCAGTCAAACAAACTCTGGATCGTCCCTGTTCCTGCTTCCTCAAACTCAGGAAACAAACATCAAAACATTTGCTTTGCACAAACCGCCCCCTCTCTGATTTGTCAAAAAGATGCGATTCTTCAAAGCGGCGCTCAGTAGCCATATCCACATCAGTGCATACACACCGCCATGTTTGGTGGGATGAAGAACAAGAAAGCAGCAGGTGTACTGAATTACCGAATCACACAGATGCTGCTACATTTCACCGCCCTGGCTCCAAATCTGTTGGTGCTCTATAGGGCTCTATATGCAGATTAGCAGCAATATGCCAAAAGTTAAAAAGAAAAAACTAAACATTATGCTCTGGACTTAGAAGCAGCTCCTTGGTAAACCACACTGCAGGAAGTCATCCTGTCAACTTCACTGTATGCAGAGGCAAAATATGCAAATAATTACAGATCTGCCAACATTAACAACCCATAGGAGTCAATATAGTATGAAAATTACAAGCTTCAGAGCTCCTCGGCATTGCACTCTTTCATTTTTCATCGCTGTTACACAAAATGATAAAGTCTGGAGAGCTACAACAGAGGCTTTGCTTGTGTTGATATCATTTGGGATATCATTTTGCCCATGTTTACTGTATAAATAGACTAAAGTGTTGTAATGTAAGTAGTCAGAGTGGAGTATAAGGTAATGAAAAGTTCTACAAACCGCATATTGGTTGCACTTTATGATTGGATTGTAACTTGGGAGTGAAGCCGCATGAATGTGACACGTGCACACTGACGCAGTGTTCAAGTTGCTGCGGGTTAATAGTCAAGATGAAACCATTAGTGCTGAGTCTCCTATCTAAGCCCCCACTTCCTGAGTCATAAAGATAAAGAACGATATGGGGAAGAACATCTCATATGCACACTCAGGATAAAAAGCAACTCCTTTCTTGCAGTAAATTCCGAAGCAGTAGAAGTCAGAGGCAGCACAGAAACTCCAGCACACATTCATCCACTCAGAGAAAAAAGGCTTCATCCTCCAGGCCAGATTCAAAAGGCTGGATTGACTGTGTCGGCATCTTTTAGGCTGGTTTGGGGCAAACGCTTTCAGTGGAGAAGTCAGAATCACAATATGGTAATCTAAATGAACAATCAGCTCAAGTGCCTCAGCATGCTAAAAATGATGGGCACTTCTCAGGATCAACCACACGGCATTCAATTTTATGAATCTCTGAGAGATTAAAGAGGCTTGCAAATGCAGACGTCCATTTCCCCCTGTGTCCCCGCGGAGGAGAGAGGCACAGGAAGCCTCAGAAAAAGACTAATGAGGCCCTTTGTGACGACCAAAAGGTCTCATTTTCTCCTTGTTTTGCTTTGCTATGACAGGCGATGTAGATTTATACATACAAACACTATCCTCCCTCTGCCTGCACCAGCAGCTCGAACATTAAACACAGATTCTGCCTCTAATTTACCACTGAGATAGTCGAGCTCTCTCTTTTTCTGGCTCTTACGTTGGGGCTTGGGAGGTCTCCAGTGGTTGGTTGATCCAAGGGAATTCTCAGCAGCTTTTCCCCCAGGATAGAGATGAGGTACTGGGCCATGACCTCCTGTTGCTCTCGGGAGCAGTGATTTTCTAATGACAGGATCACCGGGTAAGCAGACACCTGTCAGGAAATAATCACATCAAAAAGAATCATGAATCAAACCCTATTTCCAACAATTAGCATCAACGTAATGCTCTCTCTGCAGGCTCTAAATTCTCCCGACACATCACAGAGAATGGCCTGCATCAAAGACGGCTCGCTAGCAAAGCATTACGATCAGAGATGCTATTAATTAGAGCAAATGCAGCAATGTAGGGACTCCTGGAGGCTACAGTGGTAGGAGCAAACACTGAGTTTGACGCCTGGGGCACCACTCCAGAAAATATGTCATGCAACATACTATAAGATGTTACCTCAAAGGCGTGTTGCTCCACTGTGGTGATGACGTCCTTAAAGAATATCTTGGTGGTCAGGGTGTAGCCATGGTAGACTACAGGCTCCATATCGGGCCCATCCCAGCAGTCAATCTCCAGACAGCGACAGCCTTTCCTCAGAGCCCTGTGCCACGCAAATACACACATATATACGTGCACACATGATGAGCTGTGGCAAGGCTATGTTAGGCACTTATAATGCACTGCAAAAGAAATTAGAAGTGAAATGTTGAGGCAAGTTAAGCTATGTTTTTTCTGTGCACAAGCAATTATAACCACCCCCCAATCTCTGTATATCATGTATAATTAATACATGTGTATTATGTATAACAAACATTGCAATCCAATACTTTATTCCACCAGCTTCTTCTACCAGAGTGCTTCTGATCTGCAACTCAAATGGTGCTGTTAAATTTCCATTTCTGTGCTTTTGTTACTAAAATAAATCTGTTTTTTGGAGCACAGACTGTCTCGTGTTATAAGCGAGGCTTTCTGTTGGTACTGGACAAAAATGATATCACTTTCAGAGCAGGGGTAGGGCAGTGATACATTTTCTTGCAACCCTGATGCAAAGTTGTATCACCCTTTTAACTGAATGGTTCTGCTTGTTAGGCAATCAGCCTTTCTAACAGTGAACTGCTGTTTTCTGATGACACACACGTCCATGTGTCTGCTGTGTGTTTCTTCAACAGTTGGAGTCCGTGCATGTAGTTCTTTCACCTCAATTCTTAGATGTTTTAAATCTCTTTGGTTGTAGAAATATATTGATTTTTGTCTTGTTGTGTATTGCAGAGATGCTGTGTAAAAACTCTGTCATTGAATAGTCGCATTGTATTCTCAGCAATTAGGTACGACTGAGTAATCACTTGGTAAGTTACACTTCTTTATTTTGTCCATCATATTTTCACAGTTTTGTTGCCTATTTTTTTTTTCCTTTTTTTTCATAATGTGCTGGAATTGTATAGCTGACTATAGAGAGTAACCATATGCAGGGAGCAGGGAACATCATGCAACAAAGGTTTCAAAGGTATAGGAGATTTACATCCAGAACATATGGTTACCAGGTACATAGTGAGTTTAGTCATTCTTTCAAAGCAAATAAGCATAACTTAAGAAGTAATTAGCTTAGTTTAGCTTACATGCTGTATGCTGGTGTGTTTCTATTTGTGTGTGGTTCAAACAGAAGCTACAGTGTGTTAACTTGTGACTTTTAAGTCTGCTAGTGGGTGTATCTCTTATCGTCTTTATGCCAAGCTAGGCTAACAAAGGCTGAACTCAAGTTGCATCCTGCACACAATGAAACTTAAGTGGTATCAGTCTTTTCATCTAAGTCTAATAGGAAGAGTTATATGAAGAGCTGCTCTAAAGTTTTAACATGTCTAAGCCACCTTGATGCCACCAGCACATGATTAGAAAATTATATCAGATTGTTTTTTCCTATTAGCCACTATAATGTAGTATCTTGGTGCTGATAATTTAACTTAAGTCAGTCACGTCTTCTGATTTCACCACCATTAGTTAACTCCTTGTAAATTCCAGCGCAAATCAGAATCAAAATAACTTTATTTATCCCCAAGTGGAAATTAATTTGTCTGATCTAGCTATGTAGATTATACAGCCTGATGGCTGTGGGGACAAACGATCTATCGTCCATTGTGAATCTTCCTCCAAGGTCACTTTCTTCTGAGCCAGCAGGTTTTTGATATGCCACCTTCTCCTCCTGCCACTTTGTTCTCCTCTCTATGATTCCTTCATTATCTGAGTAAACCAAAGCTTCCAGTCTGTTGGTGTGGTGGGTTCCACTCTACCACCCGCCCTCGGAGCTCAGCACTTTCACCGAGACCATAAATACAGCACTTCTGCAGCCATCAGCCCATTTTGTAATCACCTCCATTGTCCCATAAAGGGACCACAGCGATTTCACTCTGCATCAGCACATGATCCGGTCAATGAAACGAGAGTATCCTGACAACACACATGTTGTCCAAAAGAGAGCCTTTAGAAAGTAATCTTTGGGCATTTTAGATCTGTATCAGAGTCGAGTTGTGTTGAAATTGGCCTTATTACTTGTTATTTACTGCATTGTACAGCGGATTTTAAAAAAGAATTCAGCAGATTAGTGTTATGTTTCTTTAAATATAGCCTATACAGCTCACCTGCAGGCTATTTAAAAACATAAATTTGATGAGTCATGATGGGGATTTTTCTCTTTAGCAGTGGATGTGGTTTTCTGAAGTGCTGCATCATGAGGAATAACACAAGCTGCACTGTATTCACTGCACTTCCCTACCAAACATAGGCATCCAGGTGGCTCTTTCCTACGAGCTGATCTCCAGTCAGGTACGTGTTGTGCGATGAGGAGATGAAGTAATTAGTGAGAGGTTGGTCCATGCATTGGTACACAGACGAGTGGGCTCGGTCGAACACGCAGCAGTCTTTAGACTCCATGTACCGGAGGAAGCCTTCAAATGTCATGCACCTGCGTTCTCTGGCTGGAGGAGGAGCAGAGTGACACTGTCACTAACAGTCAAAAGCATCAGCACAAAAAGAAATAGCTTTTTTTTTTTTTTTTATTTAGAATGCAAGGCAAGGTATCTTTATTTATATACTGCATTTCATACCAATAGGCAACTCAATGTGCTATACATAAAGACAGAATATTTAACAGTGAGAGCAAAAAAGAAAACATAAAAAGAAATAGAAACAAGAAATTTTAAATAATAAAAGTGCAGTTAAAAGAAAGAAAGAGAAAAGAATGTAGGAAGTACAAGAAAGAATGCAAATCCAAAAAAATATCATTTAAAACTTTAAACGTTCAGCCATACGCACATGAAAAGAGAAATGTTGTTGTAAATGTAGACAAAGGACTACACAGGCCAGAAAAAGCTCAGTTCCTCATGTTGAAACAAAACAATAATTTCAAAACCAAGAGTCTACAGCCATTTTAGGGGCTCTGGTGTCACAAGTTAGACATAAATATATATATATGCTAAATATATTTGTTAGTTAGCCCTTGACCAGATGATGCCTGATCAGGAAATCAGGGCTCAGGATTAGTTATCGGAATTCATCCCTTAGGCCACATATAAAATGAATGGCGTCTATCAGTCAGTTATTAAGCTATTATTGTTGTCGTGAGCTTAAACTAGCACCCCTGAAATGTAGCAAAAAAAGGTTACTAAGTGACTATTATTATTTGTTAATATAATACACACATGCAGTGACTAACTCAACTTAAGGATAACTTAAGTAAGATTTAACAACACATTAAGTATGTTAAGTCTTTGGAGTGTATATAGTCAAAAAGAGCAACTTCATTGATCCAAATCAAAAGCATAAGACTGCATCCATCCAACCAGAGGGGAGAAGAAAACTACAACTCCCAGGATGCACCAGTGTAGGAAACATCCAATCACAGATCTTAAAATAGACCACTCTTAGCTTGTCATATGAGGAAAAGCAGGTGAAACTGATAACATTTAAAACAACTGCATTGCATTGAGGTGAACAAGCTGCAGGCTGTTGTGTTGTGCATGTGGGCTCACTGTCATGGCTGACTGTGGCTCCTGACGGAGGTGGGGGAGTCATTGTTAACACAATTTTTTTCACCTGTGCCTTTTTCTGCTTTGACATGTCAAAATGTCTGCTGAGAAAAAATGTGTTTTTTACCGAGGCTGTGAAAGGCTGGCTCAAAGTAGAAATTATTCCTTGTGTTCGACCTGCTTTCACATTCAGCAGTCTAGATCGGTTAATTTAGAAAGTATGGTGCAATTTAAGATAAAAAGAACTCCTCTGTATTCAAAAATAAATAAACCATATGCAGTATAATTGGGAGCTTGAAAAGCACAAGAAAATGCTCTTTAAAACCCAATTTTCCTCAATGACTGTACTATAAAGTAAGAAATTGGTTGTTTTTTTTAAAGCATAAAGACTAGTTGTGAGCATTGTGTTGTTGTCCCTGTTTGTGATGCTGTAAATTAGCCAGCAGTACACCGAGCCTGAGACAACATCTGGTCTACTAGTCCGCTGACGTGCCTTACTCCTCCACTTTCCTTCTGTCATTTCAACCCTGCAACCCTCTAGGCTCACAGCAAATCACTTTGTCAGCCTGGCACCGCTGGAGCCTAAGCCCTGACTTCTGTTTTAACTAAATTAGCATCATTACGTGACAAAGCCTTCGTCTTTAAAGAGTAGGGTTTTCTACCCACAGTAATGAGCAGCAAGCAGCCTGACATGGCACACAGCTCTCCCTTCACTTACCCGTCTCTTCAATCTCATATCTATCAATCAAACTCTCCGCTGTGTTGTCATTGGCTGTGAGCTCATTCTGCTCCTTGTGGAGGAACCTGAGGAAGTGGCAGGCGGGCAGAGTGGTCATGCCTGCGGCGTACGAATGAAACAGGCGCTCGATGTCAGCTCTCCTGGAAGAGGGGCCGTTGCCTTTCTTCATCTTGCCCTGCACACAATCATTTCAGCATCTTAATCCCCTTTCTTCAATCCTAGAAAGTTTCTGAAGTTTCTCTGTGTAACTTCCAACTTGTATGAAATCTGTGTGGGCGTATGTGGCTACTAATAATTTATTAAAGACTCGTGTTTGTCTGCAAGGCTGAATATCTGTCGTGATAGCGTTGGAAGGAAGAAAGTGTCGAATTTAGACGCTTTAAAAGGCATAATACTTCAGATTATTCTTTACGTTGTCATCTTGTAGATATTTCAAACACTTGTATGTGTCTCAAAGACACAGCACATCACTTGCTCTCTAAAAATATACAGGAAGCAGTGGAGGAAAAAAAATGTCAGCTCAGAGATGTATCCTAGCTTTTACCTGAGCTCACTGTTGAAATACTACTTTTTCAAACTCAGCATGAGAGAGAATAAAAGAGAAGTCAGGGTCCTCGCTCGGCACAAAGTTCTCCCATCCTCTCACGCTGCACCCTCCCTCTCTCCCTCTCTCTATCTCTTGCCTCCATCAAATACTGAGGCAATGTCTGTGTGACTTTCTCATTTTAGTCCCTCTCCTCTCCTTGTCATTCCTCTCAGTCAGTGAGACAAAAGTGTCTGTGACTTTCCCGGGCTTTGTGTGTGCCGCTCTCTCCCTCCATACCTTTCATCTCTCTGTTCTGCAGCCCCTGACAGTTCAGACATATGCCTAAGCCAGTGTTGTCACTGGGTACCCTGCAGTGGGCCAGCCTCCCGCTGCATCTGTCGCCTCAGCGAGAGCAACACAAAGCAAGCGGCTCTGCTATCATCTTCATTAACCTTTTATGCAGTTGCAGCGACTGAATTTAGAAAGAAGATGCCTCTTAAGTGCTTATTATGTCGAATAATTGGCTGTTTACTCAAGCAGAGTCACAGATATTAGCGACATAAAGATGTAGACAAACCCTTCGCACACTTATTACAATAATATTTGCCATTAAACCACTGTCACTGAGGAGGGAATTAGCTGTGCAACTCTAGTGGGACCGAGTGTTTCCTCGCTAAGATTTCACATGAACAACAGCCTACCTCAGATACTGATGGTCCCTGGGTCCCCACTGTAAGATATTTAGGAATAGGATATCAGCCGGGTTTAAAAACACATAAAGAAATCTGATTTTTCAGCAGGTTTCAGAGAAAGTACACAAAGTTGTTGCCATAGCAACAAAACATTCTGATTCCGTGTTGTTTGTTGTGTTGGGAAGATCAGTGGTAGATATTAAAACTCACCCTGTGTCTGTCTCCTCTAATTATTCCAGACATGAGTGCTGGACTTGGTGATAAAATACAGACAGAAAAGAATGTGTGAAGAAAAATTCCTTTCATGCTGGAAACACTGTCTGGGGTGAGTGAAGAGCCTTTCCATTTCTTTTTTTTTTTTATGTAAATGCATCATATTTCAGGGGGATTAGATGCATAAACCTACAGATGACTTGGACCCTGTTCACACTTGGTTTAAGATAGCCACAAATTGAGTACTGTTACTTTAGAGTAGTAAAAAGTAGTCCCCTAAATAATTCCTCAAGTTTGAGTAAAAAATAAATAAATAAAATCAGAGCATGAATATCATCGTAAAAACATGACATAGGAATGTGCAAATTCAGGGTTAAATAAATAAATACAACAAAAAACAAGACATTTTTTTAAAAGACTGTGCAAATTCAGATATTGCCCAAGAATATCATTTTAACTAAATATTAATTAAATCTGGATAAAATAGCATAGTTTAAGGCTAAATCCATCTCCCCTCCTACTATCTCTATGGGGGACACATTTGGCTTTTATAGTCAAATTTCTTCATCAGTTTACAAAATTACAGATTAAGAATTTCGATAACCACAAATTATTTACGAAACCCGCCTGAAATTGTGAACAGAGTCAACATTAACCTTGATAACCATCTGCCCGGTAACATGCCACTGTGCACCTGTTAGCATGCTGACATTAGCATTTGGGTCAAAGCACTAATGCTAAGCAAAGCCCTGTAGACTTGTTAGCATCGTTGTTGATTCTGTTGTTCATTACTTCCGCCAAAGAGGTTATGATGCCACTTCTGATTTTTTTGTTTGTTGTGTTTTTTGGTGTCAGAGGAAATACGGAAAAAAAACTACTGACCTGATTCTCATTAAACTGGTGGAAGGATATATAAGATTATACATTACATTACATTTTGGAGTGGATCCAAATCACACAAATTATTTTTCACTTTCATTAACATTGCGTGAAAGGTCATGGCCTTGGCAGAGGTCTGCACTTTCCAAGTACTCTACTAGTTAATAATGTTTTCTTATACTTCCTTATCAGGTGTAGCCTATTTGACATGAACTGCTATAACCCCTAAATGCACCATGTGATTGCTACCAAATGTAAATGAACACACATATTCTGAGCTATCCTACAAATTTTATGGCGTTTCTTCTCCAAATGGTGCGACTGGAATATGATAAATAAGCCATCCTTGTTCAGCACTCCAGTATTTCTGGAAAGGGTGAAAGTATCCTCCTGAAATCTTGGCTACCATCTGCCAATCAGTGTTACCATTTTAATGAAAACGCAGATGAAGACTTTTTAATTTTTGTAAAAATCAATTTAGAGGGTTGTGTGGCAGATGTATGAGTTCTTCAAGTGCCTTCTACTTCACCAAATGATCTGTTCCAAATGACTTCTAGCTTGTGATTTCCTACAACAGCATGGTAAATTGAATTACTGGCATCTCCAAAGTCTGCTACAAGTGCTACAGGCTGCACTGAGCTGCCGCCTGAATACATCATGCAAATGGTGTCGATGGTTTGAAGCGCCAGAGATTGATTTCAGTGGTCATAATTTCATGGAATAAAGTTGACAAAAATGTCAAAGCTACAGTGTATGAAAGTGTGAACACATGCAAACTCATCCATGCAGCATTCAGTGAAGCTTGGGGAACATTTCCACCAATTCTATGTTGGTTGTTTTAGCAAGTTTGACAGGAACTTCCTCCCTAGTCGTCTGTGTAAATCTGAATGTTATTGGTGTGGTGTGAATCAGTGGTGCACAACAATAGTCATTGCCTAGTCATAGTGCAGCAGAGTCATTCCTGTCTACACCCGGCTGTAATGGCTCAGCCTTGGGCCTGTCAGAACCATTGGGCATACGAGTTTGATGTGATAATTCCCAGGCAGCGGACATGAAGCCCTGTATATGGCCCCTGTCTCTGCATCACTGCACCTCCCTCTCCACGGTCGGTTAGTCCGGCTCATCTGGGAGCAGAGTGCGCTTGTGTATGTAGCTGTCAGTTTAAGCTTCTGTGCTCGTGTGCATCTGTGCACATTGGAGGGTTGATGGTGAATAAAAAGATCAGCAGCCCGTACACGTGTTTGTGTGTGTGGGAATGCAACGTTTCACATGTGGAGCTCAGATGCAGCACTGTCCATGCTGATCATTGTGGGAAAATCACATCACTTTACCGTGTATCACATTGAGATATGCAGAGATCCAGGTTTTATCTTTAACCCAGGGCTCAGGTTTGATGCTGTGGCAGGCCAGAGTTGAAACCGCTCCTGTTCAGGTGCTTAAGATGAGAAGAGCTGAGGCCTGGGCACATTTTTAAAATATGACTCTGTACTTGAATAAGGTGGTGGGGGGCAGACCATGTTTCCCTTTGACAATGTATTCCCAGCTGGATTTCCACCGGCTCATTTGGTATTCATTGGCCCGTTGGAGCTTTGAGTCAGACAGCAGAATGCCAGTTGTAATGCCTGATTTCAGGGGATAAAGAGGTGAGGAGCTGTGGCATACACTATGTGCATGTATGGTCAATGCATATCATCCAACACCCTAAAAATCTATTAATTTACCAATAACAAGGTTTTGCTAAATATGATATGACGGAAATGCAATTTCTCATTGTTCCCAGTTTTGTTACCCACAGAGCAGTAGGAGGAGGTCAAGGTGGGTGGTTTGGCATACAAAGCACAGGACTTTGAAACCTGAGACCAAAGAGATTCTGTTTTCAATTTGCTGTTCAAACTACTAAAATACTCGGTTTAGGTTTCAGGAAGATTGTAGTTTTACATGGATCATCTATAATTCAGTGCTCTTCATGCTCTATATTTTGCAGTGGTATTATGCATAGGAATTATGTTGCATATGAACTTAAATGTTACAGGTTTGACCATAGACTGTATATGGAAATCAGTAACACATGTCCCCTTTCTACAAACTGTTAAAAATGAGGTGTCTGCACAGTACTTGGTGGGAAGTGGAGATGCAGTTTTCAGGTCCCGCCCATACAGCTCCTGTCAATCAAAGTTGTCAAGCATTTTCTGTCTCTGAGAAACATTTATTTGACATGTATTTATATCTTTTTAGTCTTAAATTTTGAATTAGTGTCTCACTGTATAATATGGAGGGGGCAGGGTTTATGACCAATTACAGCCACCAACAGTGGGGGGGGGGGATTGAGATGTTTGGCTTCACTTTTGCCAGACCCATACCATTCCAGGTCAATGTCTAACTTGGACTATCTTGTGAGTAAATATAGGGAAATATATGAAATATATGGTAACCATCTAGCCCCAACTGTCATTTCATAAATGTTTCTATACATGCAGTCTGCTTGTACCCAGCCTGTTCATCACCTGTAGCATAATCATGTTTAAAATAGTGTTGCAGCAGCTAAAATGAATGGATTCCCATGTAATCCACACAAACGCAAGTATACACAATCTGTCCACACCCACTTACATACATGCACTCACTCAAACACTCACACAGCAGTTGCACGCTCAGGCAGTGTATTGCCAGCTGGGTGAGGAAGATAATGGTGATGGGCTCATTATTATGAACAATTGCTGTATTTGGATCTTTCCACTACTCCCTTCCTCAGGGTTCCAGCACAACTTTTTCATCAGGAAATCCCAAACTCGCTTCAGTTCAGATAAACTGCTGAAAGCACAGCCAAAAAAAAAAAGAGGAGGGGGGACTATTTCTAACTGTAAAATTATATAAAATACATTTAAAATATTTTGGCAATAAATTGGAAGTCTGTGGAATACGCTGTTTACAGAAGATGAATCAAAAGTCAGGGCTGCTTAGTATTCTTGCGACTCCATTCCAGAGATATTGCTATAGCCCTGAGCAAATGGCCATCTGTTGATGAAAATCACCATCCAGCAGCATGCATGTTGTTGAGGCATCGGAGTCATCATTCTCTGACAGTGCTGGTGTGTTAAGAGAGGCAGGCAGTTGGTTATTAGGAGAGATCCCAGCCAAGGGAAATCAGTGAGTCAAAGCAGCAGGCAGAGATGTTCATTTGTTATCAGCTCAGAATGGATACAATGATACCAATCTATATCCATCCTGAGGAAAAGTAACACTGATGATACATGCATATTGTATTCAAAAGACTCTGTGTCGTGACAGGTCCTCCACCTCCAGCTCACGTTTTCCTGACAGAGTTTGACACAAATAGCAGGAATCTGAGTTCTGTGGATACAATGCAGACAGATTGCGGGGCATTATTACTGCCGATTTCAAATGCTAGCAGCCTCTCTTATAAGCCTGTTCCTATTACTTTAAAACCCTTTGGCAGGAGACATGGAGAAATGTTTAAAAGCTGACATAGCTTACTTTCTGATGAGCTGACATGCTTTTTTCTCATTATGTTACTTTGCAATTTGTCAAAAGACTCTTAAGCCACTTAAATTGAGCTAAATATAATGAATTGGCCAACACTTTGTGTGGCGTGTGCAGAGTATAGCTATAATTAGAAAGTACTACTATGAAGAGTGCTAATTTAATTACTGCTATTACAAATTATAGCATAATTGTCAAACTTTTGCTGACTGCGGTTTTAATTATAGCTGGTTCAAGCCAATGTGCAGCGATCCCCAGGAAATTACACATCCTCTTTCTGTCTCTGCGTGCTTTGCCCATCCATTTTCTGTGCCGTCCTGCCCCATAATAGCCATGGTAGATTAATTGGTGTCTTTGAGTCTCACTGACTGCCAAGAGTAATGTGAGGGAAGTGTGCCCACCTGACAGGGAAAATTGCACCATTTAGCTTTCTATCATGGTTCACATAGCTTCTCCGTCCTCCCAACTAATTCATGCACCCACATTAACCTAAATAGGGTTAGGCATCAACATGTGGATCCCACCCTCTGTTAGATAACTTGGACTCAGTGCAGGGTGGGAGAACTGATAGTATTTACAAGTGTGTGTGTGTGTGGTCCACTGCCCCGTGGATGTCGTCCATTTCTGGCAAAGACAGAACTGGACACCGTTCATCAGGCAAGGATGGCTCAGCAAACCATCATCATATTATAAAAAGATGGAGAGCTCTCTCAACCACTCAGAGAGGCAACAAACTGCCAAAGCTCTCGCACATATTAGATCGCGATGCTTTGAAAAAGGAAGCCTGATTCAGCTTGTGAGGCCCATTAGTGAGAGTGAGAGGCACTAAAGATGCAGCTTTGCAGTGGATAAGTATAAAGTTCTACGTAGCCACTTGGGGCTTTTAATGGGGGTTTTCAGGACATGGATGGATCATGTTTGTGCAGGTACATTTGCAGGGCGTAAAGTGTGTGAGTGAGTGTGTCTGAGCTCATCCACTATTTATCCATCAAGTATCTACGTAGTTCTATGTAGAGGACTATAAAGTGAGCACTTTTGGACTCTACATGGGTCTTTTTCTCAAAACTGTTAAGAGAGTTGTTGTTGCACATTAAAAACAAGCCTGATCAACTCTTCATTCAACTTTTGTTGCAAAAATCAGATGTCTGTTAAATCCAAAGCTCTGTTTGGATATTCAGAGCACCTCGTTCTGTGTGTGGCAGACTGTAGGTACTCTGTCTGAAGAGGCAGGGTTTACAAACACACCCATAATTTTGCTACCTATGTATTACAAGAAAAATTGTTGCCCATTTAGTTTAAGGGGGGTTTTTAGAGGGCTAGCTGACATTAACAGGCTCGGTCACTAACTGTAATTTCTGCCATAATGGCGTCCTGCACACGCAATAAATTCATAGTTCAGTACATGGCTAAACACTGGTAAACGAAACAGTTGGGCAGGTGGCAGTCACACTGCTCTCATTCTGCTCATCTGGCTGCCATATTTCCTTCAGTGTGATGCATGATGGTACATATTGATCTGGACAGCATTAATTGGGGGAATCAAGCTAATTACATTTACTGAAGTACTGAATTACAAGTTTTCACATCAAGATTTAACATGAAATATAAGATAAATTTAAATGATTACGCTTGATTATAAATTGAACCACATAAAAGTATATTAAGTAATTAGTTGAAATCAGTCCTACCTTGACAATATTAAAATGCTGCTGGCATACATGCATGTACAAGCAGTTACCGTACCTTACTTTTCCTAAGGATGTCTGAATCTAGGACTTTTTTTTAGTGGAGTAATTCTGCAGTGTGGTATTAGTACTTTTAATTAAGCAAAGGATCTTAATACTGACAAACTCATGATGTAGTGGATTATTTAGTGAGTAATGAGTGTTTTGGCACAGCCTTGGGTAATGTGTCCTTCATAATGCAGTGTTGGTTCCTTTGTGGATCCGTATTCTCCAAAAATAAGAGGTGAAGCACAGGCGGAGTTGTCTGTCAGTCAAGTAGCACATTGCAATTTTGGTGTTCATTATTATGATTTGTGCCATCCACAGCCCACCTGTTGGAGCAAATCAACACAGGAGCATAGTGCAGGGCTTGCTTGTGTTTGTGCTATTTTTGTCGCTTTAGTTGGCGGAGGCCCACACAAATCGTACTTATACATATAAGGCTATGTGAAAAGGTTGCTAAGCTCATACCACTGATCCAACTGAGAATAATCAGCCCAGCCTGACGCTCTGTGTGCTCCTAGAAGTCTCTAACGAGGGCTCATCGAGGGCAAAAAACACGAAATATTAAAAGCATGTTAGAGCTGTTGGGCTCTGCAAATCATTCAGGGCTTCAAGTCCAAGGCACCAGCCTACATACAAATTTAATAAAATAAAATCTTGCCCAAAGTTATCTCAATAATACCATTCAAAAATCATTATTGAAATGATATTCAAATCTTTTGTACCTTTAATAACGACTTTCACATTACTTAACTTGTCTTCAGCAGCCATTTGAATTATTTATCATGTTACATGATTTAATTGGTTATCATCTCTGTTCACAGATACCTTGCCCTTAGGTCTTTTTTTAAGCTTGACTCACCATCATTCTCCGAGTTCTCAGGGGGGAAAAAAATGTGTTGACACCAGAGTGAAAAGGTGTCACACGCAGACACTTTGCATTTATGCTTTCAGACAGCCTGTCAGAAAGTCCACAATAGGAGCAAACAAGACTTGCCTCTCTGCCAGGGAACTTTCAGTATCAGTCGAGGAAAAATTCCTACTGATAGGAAGCATTCATATTTGAATCTCCCCTGAGCTGTGCTGGAGAGCGAGAGGGCGAGACATCGGCAGCACAAAAGAAAGATCATCTGTATGTATGACACAGCACCGGGGAGTGGCAGGAGAATCAAGGTAAAGGTGACCTTGTGCATCGATATCTGCTGTGTTAGGTGTACATGTGCTTCATATCTGAGATGTAGCTACAGTGAGAACAACCTTCGTCATCAGGCTAATGAGAGGACATTGTCTTGGTGTCTGCAAGTCTGTCAAGTATAACTCTCTTTGTTAATTGCAATCTATATTATTGTTACTTTTAGGCCCAGTGCTGTGTTACTTTCCCTCTCATAGTGAAACTTCCATCCATCCATTATTCTTTGCCGACTATCCGTAATCGGGTTGCAGGGATTTGGAGCCGAGCCCGGCTGACATGGGGCAAGAGGCTGGACCCGTTGCGAGACTATTGCAGGGCTAATACATAGAGACAGGCAAACATTCATGCACTTATTCATTCCTATTTTTATTCCAATTTAGAGTCACCTATTAAACTTCAGCTGCATGTTTTTGGACTGCCGGAGGAAGCTGGAATAACCGGAGAGAACCGACACTGACAGAGGGAGAACACGCAAACTCTTTCCAGAAATGCAGCAAGCTGGAGTTGAACTTGCAACCCTAATGCTGTACGGGCAATAGTGCTACCATTACACCATTGGGTAGCCCCACAGTGGAAAAGCTGGGGAGAAACTACTTATTTTATCCCGGTCCTCTCCTCTTTAGGGTTTTATGAGTTCCCATCGAATGTGTTCATGTTGTCATCAATCCATAGACAAAGTAGTGTATCAGTGAAAAAGTATGCAATTGTTGATTATGGGGAAAGTAGGAACAATTATGAGAAGTTGAAATTAAGGAGTTAAGTGTTGAAATGGACTGAGAGAGACAGATATCAGCCTAGATTGTTTTGGTTTAAGTTGCTTATTGTTGGACATATTAGCTGCAGAAATTTCCATCTACTCGAAAATAATGCTGCTCACAACAAGGTTTGTAAATCAACTTGAGTAATCAGGTCATGTTGTCTGGAAAAAGACATTGCTTTTTAGTTTGTCAAAAACTAAAAAAGACAAAAAAACAGTTGGTGCTCTGAGCATCACAGGCTGAGTGCAATATAGTTTCATTACAATCAAGAGAAGACAGATATTTCTTTCCAACACTGCAACTCCCAGTGAAACAATCTAGAGTGGTAAACAGCATTGCAGGTCAGAGGACTTTGGGATTAATTTCCCCTTTAACAATGAAGGATCCAGGTTCCACTGTCTCCTGTCTCTTTAAGGTGCAGTGAAGGTCCTGTGGTTCTCACTGTTCCCCACAGATACACGATTAATGTCTGTGTGGGCGGACTTCTCGGACCACTGCGACTGAAATGAACTTTTTCCATGTTGTTCACTCAGATGGCTGTACTAATTAATCAGTTGCTTGGCAACATCTGGCAGGGGCATGATTTATGGCAAACAGTCTAAACACCTGTTATGCTGAGACTTGGATGGGTGGAGGTTGAGTCATTGTGCAGCCCATCAGGCCCTCTCACACTGTGTACTTACCTGCCAGCAATATTAAGTTTGACCGGGACATTTACATATTTAGGCTTCCCTTGCTCTGGATTTTTGCAGCTGATTTTGTTTCTTTTGTAAATGAACACAATAGCCTGAAGGATTTTTTAACTCAAGTCATTTTTTCAAAATTCTGCACCAGCAACACCAGCAGATCACACACACTGCATGCCTGTTGTGGTTAAATGAGAAGCATGCAAAACATTTATGCTCGTACAGCTTAGATAAACAGAGGCTTTGTAGCTTCATAAATGTTTCCCTCACATCCTTATTAATCCCGCACATCATATTTAAACAAAGCTCACGTACAAAGCAGAGATTTCCAGAGGGTACCTCCAATTATTGCCAAGCCGTGTCCTGTTCTACCCCAAATACTCAAGTATTATTGCTTGCACCTGCAGGGACATGGCAGGCATCCAGCGAGCCGTGTTGTCTCACATTTTGCAGACTGTTCCCTTGGCATCTTTCTGTTTGCAAAAAAGAAAGATAGTCTGTGCCCTCTGCATGGCACTCAATCCAAACAAAAGGCTCTTCATCTGCTGTTTTGACATCGACGTCACCTCACAGAAACCTCAGAGCGACACATTGCCGGATACGTCAGGTGATCCCTAGCATTGTTTCCTGTTTCTATATTAAACCTAGTATGTTTTAACAGTGGATTTTATTCTTTACATTTCTTTGAATATGCCTGTCTCTCTCTCCGTGTCTCCTTCTTAAATGCTCACAGACAGAATAACTTCACTTTTCCGATAAAGGACCCTCTGCTTCTCCGGAGTGGAGTGCTGTATGCCGCCGTCAGTCTCAGTTAGCTCTGAGGAACTCATTCATCACAGCTCACTAAATAAATCAGGAATTCATTAATTGCATTTCACAGCAGTCATGATCTGCAAATTAGGAATCAAGGAGCTCATTTTGTGTACACGAGTGTAATTGCATGGTAGTCACAAATGCAATTATTCCAATCCTTTCTGCTCTGATTCTTTGCCAGTTTTTGCTCTTTCTGTCATTCTCTCAGTGCTCCATCATGGATGAAGGTGTTTTATTCATTGTAGCACAATGCACAAAGAATTTTGAAAAATTGTCTCAAGTTCACAAGCGGGCCAGGGAAAGTGGAGAATAACATTGTGTCATTTAAAATGAATATTTTATTGGAGCGGTACTCATTAGGCAGCTGCTGAAAACAAAAGCTCCGGTGAAGGCGCACTGTGGTTGAGACATGTTGGCTTTCTTAAATGATTAACTACATGATAATGGCTTTTTAATATTTCGTACTTGTGGATCATTTTCTTACATTTTGTCCCTGGATTTCATTCCTGTTAGTACCTGCTGGAAACAGTGTTTTTTTTTCTCAACACCAGAGGCTGACTTCTATAGATATCACACCTCATGACCCCGGGATAAACCTGTAAGCCACAGTTTAAAGGCAGCCTTATATCTAGTTTTGCCATTTAAGAGACAAATAGATAGCTGTGTGGATGTTTCACCCACTGCAGAAAGTTGTTTATCTGAAACTCAAGGAGCTCTACACCACACTGTCGACTGTCTACACTTTAGAAGTGGTGACAATGGGTTTCATTGTTCATGAGTCATCATTCTACGGTTGACTCATGCTGAAGGCCTCATCAGGATCATACAGGCTGATCAACCTGTTGAGTGGTTTGTTCACTTGAAATAGTAAAAAGTATTTAAAAAGTAATATATTTAAAAAAATAAAAAAAAAAAAGAAAGAAAGAAAATAATAACAAACACAGTTGTCCGTTAGCTCAGTGAGTCGTGCTGCCAGGACCACACGGTGCACTGGAGGAGTGTTGGCCGCTAGCTAAGGATCTTTTGACGGGTAGGAGGTGGAGGTTTGCAGGGCCGGGGTGACCTGGACTTCTTGCTCTTGGAATAATGAGTAATATCTTGTGTTGCTACACATGCTTGCTCTAGGGATTTAGTGGCAACTTTATCCACTTGCTAGCTTTAGTCTCAATGATCTAATATAATCCATAAACGCACTTGTACAAGTCTTTATATTTACCACAGTGATGTGCTTCCACAATTGCCAATCCATTAGCTGACCCACTTAATCAATACAAGGCTACTGCCATTTTCATGCACAGGCTTGGAGGGCTCCCAGGTAGTCTTTGAATCCGCAATAGCCTTTATTCTCCTCAGGTGTTTGTGTTAAACCTCACTTTACCATGTGATTTGGTACTTTAGACACTTTTGTAACAGATATTACTGGGACCACTCTAGATAAACATTCAATATCTTTAAAGCACTATATCGTTGTAACAATATGGCCACAGTTATACACATTGACATCCAGCCTATACTGGGTTTGGATCGAAACCATTATGTATGTTACCTGGAAATGAATTATTTCTTGCTTTATATTTGTGTAGTCTTAAAGTCTGCCAGATCCATGAACCTTGAAAGCAAATACATGATCATATACATAGTTAACCATCCTGGTGGCTCTTTTTTGTAGTATGCTGTGCAAGAAGTGCTGCTTCTTTCTACAATAGGCTTCATGTGTGGTCAAAAAAGAACTGCTCAAAAAACATGTCTGCTCCAAAGAATTCAAATACTCATTTCTTCTTTGTTTGTGAAATGTGTGGCCCCATGCGTCTTCTGAAACCTCCTGCTTATGGCATGTCTTTGTCTGCAGTCAATATCCAACTCTCCACACAGCGAGGATTAGACAGAGAATCAAAAGATGTCCTCAGTCCAGGGAATTGTGATTTTAATGCTTATGTAAATGTAAAGCAGAAGAAGGGACAGATGAAATATTGGTTAGTGGTTAACATTCCAAGCACAAAAGCACATTGAGAAAGTTTTCTATGGAACAACTCCACCACCTTCCTATGCCCTGTAAAGTTTCCTGTCAGTCGGCTCTTTGATCTGTCGGCTATGGAGCGCACACATTTGCATGTTCCTGTGTGCTGCTGGTGAACCTTCTTTACTGCAGCTTGTGAAAAAAAGTTTATTATGCTTCCCATCATTATTGCTCATCTGTCACCTGTGTGGCCTTAACCTTTTCTCTCAGTCTGTGTTAGATTCAAACACTGACATATCGCGCTCTATGCCTCCCTCCTCCATCCAGTCCTCCCTCCATCCATCAATCCATCAGCCTGTCCGAGTGACAATCAGTTTAGAGGGTTTGCTTGCTCTTTATTTATTTTACCTTTCTGCTGAGCACAGCAACTGCAGTGAATGTGAGCCATCCAGCCGACAAAGCACTGATTAATTGTCTGCCTGCAACAAGAGGAGAGTGAGAGCAGCAGAGAGAGGAGGTTTAAAGGATAGACAGTAAAGAGGATAGCAGGGGGATAACTGTCCAAGCAAGCTTTGAAAAGTCTGCTGTGAAAAAGTAGAGGGTCCTCTGGCAGTGTGTGCCTCATATTATGTATGTATACATTTCTAGTGTATGACTCCAAATCTATGCATACCTGTCCTTGTGTATATTTGTCTTCCGTCAGTCAGTGTGTTTGCTTCCAAACCACAGGTATGTGAGCTTTGTTAGCTTGTGTACATCTGAAGCTGTGTCTTTGTCGCAGCGCTGACGATCCTCCTCCTCCTCCTCCTCCTCCTCCTCCTCCTCCTCCTCCTCCTCCTGCTCTTCCTCTCTCCTCTCGGGAGGTCGGATGTGTGACATCTCATCAGCCAGGCTGCATTTGAAATTAGTGAGGAATCAATGCTTATTGATTAGGGGAGCTGCCACAAGAAACTCTTCCCCGGCCCTGCCTGCTCTGCCTCAGCGTCTCCGTATAGAAAGCAGATGGCTCTGCGTAGCGAACGGCGCTCATCACGCGGGACGTGTTTAGTGGCCCAGACACAACCTCGCCATAGGACTCAGCTGTGTCCCACTGCCTCTCCAGCAGACTGACAAATTTGGATTCTTATGCAGACACACACACACACACACACAGACTGGGGCACTTTCTCACTGAAAGAGATGTCAAGGAATACAAATGTCTTGATTTTGAGGAATATTGAGAAATGCAATTTAATCACAGAACGTTTGATTAAAAACCCCGTTTGGTATTTTCACTATCTTCACTTGTCTTTAGAGACAATTTCATTAGAGTGAGTGCGTGTAAACCATTCTTTATATTTCTATGTGACGTGCAGTGAATGTTGATGCTCTGCCCTTATGCTTACTGGACCCTGACAAGGGAGGAAATGAGCTCAGATTTCCCACAACCCATCACTCCCACGCGTCGATTCAGAGCCAATTTAGTGCCGCGGCCCTTTAACTCATGCTGACACTGGTCATCTCAGCAAATGGCTCAGCTCTATGCATTTATTCCTCCTTTTTTTGTGGTGTTGTTGGGAAGCTCTGTATTAAAAATTCTATAAAAGAAACATTGAACTCACTTTACCTAAACAGGTGTGGAGTGGGAGGTAAAAAGCCAAAAGCTGACTCAGCACAATGTGCAAGCTGCCACATAGGCAGAATAAACAAACCACCAGTCGTCTTGTGTACCAAGAAAGGACAGAAACTCAAAAAAGGCTTTAATAAAAAAATATTTAGTGATAATTAATTATTGATAGTTTGGTCTGACATGAGAACCAAAAAGAGGACACTCACAAAAATATATTAAAGTGACACAATACTTTGCCAAAGGAGTTTCCTGTTTCATTAAAACTATCTATAAGAAACATTTAACTGTCTGAGTAGAACTAGTGACATTTCCTTATGATTGGCATATCTTATAAAATCCAGTTATATGTGTTTATTTTTCTATTCCAGTAAATGAACACACTGTGTGGGAGTTGCTTTAGTTGAGTAAAAGTCCCTGTTTTGCATGGGCTGTTTTTATGAACATGCAGTAAAGTGTCAGCCTTATGAGCTCTCTGAGGACAGATCGTTTGTGGGAGAACACTAAAACGCTCTGTGTCGACATAACATGACGGGCTGTATAAAACTGTATGCTGTCTTCTGCAGACTTCATCAATCACAGGCAGATCCAGCCTTTTTAGGAACTTACTACAGAGCATTGTGTCATCATATCAACAAACAAATACAGCAGAGCGTTCTCCGCTCAGTTCTCGTCTATTTCAGTCGAGAGCTCATTTACTCAGTGCTGCAGGATGTGGGTCGGGTTGTGAACAAAAGAATAATTAAAGAAAAACAGACACTTTGGTGACAAATAGCTTTTGCTTCAGTAGACACAACTCTCTCATTTTATTTTTGAATTGACCGTACACACTCCAGTGAAGTTGTGATTAAGCACACAGTCACATTCACAAGAATAAACATGCAGGAGTTATTTGTGCAGACAAACAGAGGGACTTTTTTCTGTTGCAATCCAAGATTTCACAATATCTTTCTTGTCTCTGAGTTGAATGACTTAGGAATGAAGAAATTCATCGAAAGGCAAAGGGGTTACAACTAAACAACTGTTAATGTAAAACCATTGAGGAACAGCTGAAGCAGTAATGCCACTTTGATCGTGCACTTTTGCTTGACCTTGAATGTTAAAAACTCCAGGCCAAAAATAGCCCCAAGCAGAGCAGATGTTCATACATAAATATGTGTACTGTGATGTCAGAGACTAGGTCATATGTTTCCTTCCTTTTCTGGAACATCTCATTTAGAGTTTTTTTTTACATCATTAATTACTTTGGAGGTTACGCCATCTGAACTGGAGGATATATTTATTGAGAATTTTTTATTTTTTTCTACCAAGGCCAACAGTCGTCAGAGAAGCGAGTTGTGTTGAGCACTGAATGTTTAATTCTTTTTCATATTTAGGCAAAAAAAAAAGCAACTGTAACTTTCCTTAACTTTATTCTTCTTAAAGCAACTAAAGGGAACTTTCATTGTTTGTTGCTTTTAGCAGCTCCTGTGGGAAAAGGGGGAAAAAAATAATGTGTTAATTTGTTCTCAGAAGCAAGTGAAAGAAAGATGCAATTTTTTTCAAAAATATGTTGTTGTTGTTTTTTTTTTTTTTAAATCTTTGGTGCCAGCACAAACAATGTGGTAAAGAATCTATCTGCTTTGATTAATTTGAAGTCATTTATAAACCATGCTTTGCAGTGTATTTTATAAGTAATATGGACATATTGCAAATCCGTCTAGAAAAAGCAACATTTTAGGAGCACTTTTGAATCCCTTCATGTGCTTCGATTCTCTAACTGTCTTTTAACAGGCTTTTTTGTTTTTCTTTGTGTGGTCAGTTCTTTTCTTTTTCTCTTTGCTGATATTGCCCTAGTATCAGTCATATGACTACAAAATAAAATTTCAAACATTCAGCTTTCTAAAGTAAAATCTCCCACTGGCAAAGAAAGACTCTTCTTGTCTGAATGCTGTAAAACTGTTTCATCTGTTTTTGCAAGGAATCTGACCTGTGGACAGGCATTAGGAATGACTATATAGATACAACATATCAATGGTAGTCTCCTTTGCTTATGTAGGTCATATAGACGAGTCAGTAATAAACTGAAGGCTGTTTCATAACCACTTAAAACTCCTTGTAGTTACTTTTTGGTTAATATTCTGTGTACAAGGCTTTGTTTTGTTCTGTGCTGGGAAAGATCTGTATCACGCTCTGTGCACCCCATTGAAATGAAATCTTTTCCTTGCGTTCATTAGGAACTATGATTAATAAATAACACGGCTCTCTTTGAACTTAGTCGTCGCTGAACATGAGTAGGAGGGATAATCAGATAAAGTTTAGTTTATTGTCCCAAACTCGGGGATCATTTGGGAATAACAGCGTTGTCCTTGAGGCTTTCTTGCCATCTGCCTTGAAGAATTATTTTTGGACTGGAGCCCTTCTCACTGTCGCTCACATGACCCCGCTGCCCCGGAGAAGATGCTCATGACCTGTTTGTCACACTGCTCCGCTTTCCCATCAGACACAGGATATGTGTGTAAACAGAGGAGGACTTCATGCTGAGACATCCTGAATAATGCAAACCAAACAGATGTTGTGGTTTGCTTTGTTATACATCAGATTCTGTAGGAAAAAAAAAAGACAAAGAAAAAAGTTTCTGAGTTTCAGCACCTTAATTAACACTGTACATCACCTCGAACATTTAAGATGCCTGCAGTGGAATGTGGCCTCATACACTCCCACTAGATAATTATGTCTTCGAAACAGCACTTTCACATTAAACTAGCACCAGGATAGAAGTAGTTCTCTAAGAAATGATCTATTACAGCTACTTAAGCATAAATACACTGCAGGGTGAAAGCACAGCCGCGCACTCATGAAGATGAAACCAGGAGGTGCTGCGTGTCAGGATTTGTGGTGTCAGCACATGTGATAAGCTTTAATGAGCACTGTATATTAGAGACTCACACCCATGTCAGGTTATTTATGCATTATACCAAAGTGGAGCTTCTGACCCTGATCAATGTTAAGTAGTCCTTCATTTAATTAATAATCTACTCCATTACTTAAATAACACAGCAGGATCTTTTGAGTAATTACAGCAACTGCAATCAATAGGAAACCCACTCATGTTATATATGGATGATTTAAGGTCCAGTGCATTTATAGTGTCCTTTTGCCCACTAAGTATAGATAGCAATTAATGAGGCAGTTTATGAGGCAGATAGAGCTGCATTTTATTATATTTACACAGGGGTTCTTTTCTAAACTAATAATACCTAATGTATGTAGGTCAGATTATCATCTCGAGGTTGAGCTCTGGCCCTTTCACGCATGATTTTTAATCTGTGTGCGGTGCTGCTGTTAGGGGCTCTGCAGAACGTTACACAGTCAACCTTTTCATAACTTTAGCATGAATAAACTATCACGTTGAACACAAATCCAGGTCTGTTCACTTATATAAAAATACAAAACCAAATAGATCTGGGAAAAACAAGTTGTTTTCTTTCCACAACGGAGCTGGAATGCATTTCCTCTCACAATCACTTCAGTTGAAATGGACTCAGGCCACTTGCAGCATCCTCTAATTACAAAATATGGTAACCCACTCATTCAGTTTTAATGGCACATATCACTAGTGGAAATCTCATAAAACCTGGAAAGAAAAACATTTGGACTGCACCCAAAAGGGGGCTATGGATCCAATGAGGTCATGAGTGTGGTGAACACAGAGCCATTTGTGGGTTGGGCTCCTGTCAGACTGTGACTAACAGTGATTCAGGGCAGCGTGTTTAATGACTCAGAGGTGAGTTGTGAGAACTACAACTACATGCAGGGCCTTTTTTTCCACAAACTTTCAAGGCCCAGTGACCCATATTCCTACCATCCGTACTGCTACTACTGCATACCTCAGCATCTACAACTGAATTAAGTATTATACCATTTTTTCCAATGTTGCCTATTAGCCTCTCCTGCTGACTTGACTGTGGGTTATGCATGCCAGTCAAATGATACCGTGTGTTGAAATCAGAGAAGCATGGATGACATCATGTTCACCTCATTGAGCAATAAGTAAGGGATGGGATAAACAGCACCGTAGGAAGTTAGCGTGGCCAGTTTTACACTGCAGTTGTGGGCTGATTATTACCTCCAGGAAACTGCTGTTTTACTGAATCAAAGAATTACTAATTTACAGGTTTAGCGAGGTGGCAATGGAATAAAATTCAACACATTTTCAATCCAATAATTTCAGACTGAGGGATGGCTCTATCTGTAAAGGCTTTTGATGCCAGCAGATGAGAGCTGTGCACAGATGCCGAGTGGCTCCACTCTAAAGAGAGGAGTCCTCCCTCTTACCTAGCACAGACAGGCACGGGGCTACTGCTGAGCTGGCACCAGAACAAAGCCCTCCAACAGCTGCTTGATAATGTGCAACCATTAATTACATTCTGATGCCTCAAGTCTGGCCTGTGTCGCTGAACCCTCGCTTCGCCGAGCGTGGGGCAATTATGTAAGAATGCGTTGCACAATGTTAACCAGACACAACACAGTATGTACTTAATAATGATATTCTCCTGCACTTTTAAATTTTCAGACACAGGCTCTCCTTTGGGACATGAATTAATATTTTGCAAGTTGAATTGAGTCTTTTTAGAAAATTGTATTGTGTTGTGATATTCAGCGGATTCTGTTTCATTTATTCTGACTCAAACAAGGATGCAAGGTAAGTTGGAGGGTTCTTGAACTTTGAAAGTCCCCACTAAGTAAGTTTTGTTTTTTTGTTTTTTATGAACAGAGCCTCAGTAAAGTATAGTGTGGCATTTAATAGATCCCAGACAGAAAGTAACGACACAAATATGCAGTGGTCAAGGACTTAATGGCTCCATTCCTGTTTGGTCTGTGCTCCAATATTTAAAAAACAAATTTCAAGATATTTTTCACCTTTTACATCAAAATTCAGTGCTTAAAATAAAATAAAGTAAAAGATTTTTGATAATTATCAGCAATGTAGATATAGTAAGAGTGAGGGCTAGAATGGTTTAGTAAGTTTAGAAAACTACATATTTTTTTATGTATTGCAGCTTTAAAATCAGGAAAAGAAAACCCTTATGCTGTCTTGCAAAATCTGAAATCTACTACAACTCTCATATCACAATATCCATATATTATTGAAATATTTACGAGCCCTCTTCGCTGTATATTCCCATTTTCTCATACTCTACATGCTGCAGAGAAAGGATTTACACACAGCGCCACATGCTCTACCTTTCGCAGAAAGGCAAACATACTTTGTCACTCTCATTTAGGCTCCCACTTTAACTAAATGGTATTGGGTTGCTTGAGTGCTGATGATAAGCTACAGTACAGAGAAGCATTTATCATTCACCCTGGCAACTGCAGGCTGCAGTTGAGAAATGTCTGCTCCTGCCAAAAGAAGAATTACATGTGCTGACCCACAGTGCTGGACTTTCTGTTATGTCAATACTGACCTTGGAAATAGAAGTCTATGCAAACTTGCATATTGATGAGGGCAACTGTGAAGTTTTCAATCAACCCTGTAACTGGATCCCAGGGAAAAAAACTTCAATAAAGGGAAAGTGGGTTGAAATGAGTTTCTCGGCTTTCTTTAGAAAAACTTTTATGGTAATACATCAGACTATTACGCCTGTCAATCCAAGGCTTTGTTTGGGTCATATATCAGGGTGGCCGATCATTTTAGGAGGCAGGAATAGGAAATAGTGCTTGTATATTTCACTTTCTGTTCCTGAATGCTATGAATGGCAAGAATACTCTGTGAAGACTTTGCACATTAGAAAACTGAGAAGCATGCACCTTGACTTTCAGAGACTCTCACTTTGAGATCCCACGGGTATACCAGCCATACAGGTATCAGGCTCCGCTGCAGTCATTTCCACCCTAATGGACCTTATTCATAGATTTTCTGAAAGGGATTTAATAGTGATGGAAGAAATGGGGTATGGGCAAGTAAGGCATTGTATCTCCTTAAAATAAGATATTTTTAATTGTTTAAAAAAGTCTGATTTTTAAGATCAAATCCATCTAAAATTTTGATCAAAAAGCTTGGGGGATAGATAGTATTTATCTGTGCATTATGCAACAAAGCCTCTGTGATTCGTCTAACATTTATGCAAGTTTAAACAAAAGAGCACAGAAAGTTCAGCTTTGTTGAATGTTATGTTCCTTTTTTTCTCTCATGGACCACTGTTTTAACTACCTGGGGAAAAAACACAAGTAGTTCTTTTGTATGCAGCATAAGCAGAAAGCTGCACTGCTCTGCTCCAGGTAAGAAGAAAACAAAGAGCTCAGTGTTGTTGACATCTGACCAGGAGGGACATCAGCCCTAACTGCTTCCCCTCCTTTTTTTTAGAGAAACTCTCCAAAGTGGATGAGCTGGCAGTTGGTGAATATGTCCACTTCCCAGCATCACGACCAACTGCCTCTAAAGCTGTGGCTTACCATGTGTCCAGCACACAATGCAACACAACAGACAACAGGCACAGTGGTGTTGTATGACTTGTCTTTGTATGGTATGAAAGGCTGATGCTGCAGTTTCACAGCACAATGACCGAAGGCGGAGACCAGGAACCTGAAGGTAGAGTTGAGAGCAGGTGTTTGAGTGTATGTGTGTGCCAGTTTGTGCCACAGGGCAAGACTGGATTACCAAACAGGCAACTGTCCCAAAATGCCACACCTCCAGGGGCCGTAAAAGCTGCAGGCTAACTGTCCGTCATCTGGGTTGTTTTAATTTAATTGATTCCTTTTTTTTCGTACATGAAAGCACAACACCATCTGACATGACGCCTCAAGGTGGCTTCTGCTATTATCTGACCCCGAGGTGCCGCGTCTTTAGTAGGGCCCCTGTGCTTTCACTAGCTTTAATGACTTCATTATTTTCTTTTTCTGTCCCTTTTTTACATGCTGTAACGTTATTAGACGGTAGACAGTATGGAGGAGGAGAATGGAGGGAGAGAGAGATGAGGGGTGACATACGGCAAAGTTTTTCTGTCTGATTTGAATCAGTTTGCTGTTAACTGGTCTGAGTCTGAGTCACCTTGGCCACCAATTCTATATGCTGCCATGACTGGATTAAGCAGTTATTGGCCACAATTGAACTCTCTAAATTAGTTTAGGGTGATTATTTATTTCATTAAACACAGTTTAAAAAAAGAAACTTGCCAAGTAAGCACAGTCTTTTTTTCTTGGCAGCTTTCATCCCTAGACACTATCACACCAAATTCCATCGATAAATTTATCATAATTTACTGAAATATATAAATATACAATACATAAAATGCACTGGGGCTACATTATGATTCCTCCAAAAACACCATCACTGACCTGTTTTTTTAGAGATACTTTCTGCCTTTGTTTGATAGGAAACAGAGACATACTGGACGGGGCTCTGAGCTGGATTTGAACCAGTGCCCTCTGACAAGGACTTAGCCTCTGTTGTATGTGCTCTACCAGATGCCCACCAATCTGTTTTAACTGAAGATTTTCTGGTGTAACACAAAAACAGAGAATTGTCTTATTCCACTTTATTTTTTAGCATTTAGAAAAATATGTTTTTTTTGGCCTGGTGGGGAATCCTGTTGGCCTGGAGCCCATCACGCCACGCTCAGTTGCAGGCTAAACACTGCTAGTGTGTGTTATCACTCACTTGTTGGGTTTCCAATAATGAACTTTTTATGCACATTTGAACATTTGCATAAGAAAAGCTTGACGAAAAACCCAACATTTTGTTAAACTATCATGAATAAATGTTTTTTACACTTGCTTGAGTTTTTTTTTCTTTTTCTAGAAGTAGTTTATGTGCTAAACCAGAGGTGGAAACACTTCTTCTGAAATAAGGTCTGACGTATTGGACTTTCAACCCCCCTGACATCTGCCTGTCTTGAGGAGCTGACATAGAAGAACAATTAAAAGTTCCTTTCTCATGTGCTGCCAAAGATGTTCGACTAGCAACCTCTTTTTTGTTGTTGAAGCTCCCCTATTTGCACTCCCTCTGTAGATTATGCTTCAAAATGTGCCTCGACTTTAAAGGAAACAGGTGTACTGTCCTGCTGTTGTGTCTCAGTTGGACTCTAGAATAAAAGATCCATCATTAGTGTTTTTTAGTAACATCTGTGACGTTCCTATTTTAGCAAGTCAAATTGTCTGTTGTAAAGAAAAGAAGCGATTTTTAGCCCAGTAGATCAATTTTGCCCTGGGGCTCCCAGGCAGGTTAATCCGGCCCTGCCCCCCCATGATTGTCCACACTACAAAGAGCTGCCTTTGTTTGGAACAATGTGCATCCACAGCCATCCCAAATGCAACAATAACACAGCCAGTAAAAAAAACAAAAAACAAAACAAACAAACAAAAAACTATAGAAACATGAGCATCCAAGGAAAGAGAAAACAACTTTGGAGGGAAGAACTTCCAACAAAAAAAAAATATATATATATTCTGTCAATGAACCTATATATTTGTCTTGTCAATTGAATCATCTGTCAGACAAATTAAGTGACTGTACCTGTCTGCTCCACCTCCTGGGCTCCTGCCCTCCTCTCAGCCATCCGCCGTTGCCAAGGTTTCCGTGTACGCGCTGCCTGTGAGAGCGGAGCCGCGCGATTGTCATACAGTATTGCCAGACATGGCGGCGGATCTACAACCCGAGTGGATTTCTTGTCTCCCTTCTTCCTGGAGTTACGGGGTTACTCGGGATGGACGCGTCTTCTTCATTAAGTAACTATCCCTTCAAGAAAAACGGCTCAAGTCATCTCAGCTCGTTTCTGATTCAAACAAAGTCGCCGTGTGGTAATAATGAACGCGTTTCCCTCCTCTCTCTCTCAACAGCGAAGAAGCCAAGAGTACAACCTGGCTGCATCCAGTAAGTGGCGAGGCGGTAATAACTGGGCACAGAAAAACTCCAGGTAAGGTGTCACTTAAGTTTTTTTTCTCATGTGTTTACTGTCTCGTATCGGCCGTCATGTGTTGTTGTTGACCGTATGTCTCAAACCGATACTTCCCACTCTGGGCAGAGAGAGGGACTGTGACATCCATGCCGTGTCTCTGAATGCATGAGTGGGTTTCTTTTTTGGTGCTGGTGCTGTGGAAAGTGAGCTTCTATCATGCCCACCTCTGTCCCGCTGCTCGTGCCACTTCCCCGTGAGCCTCAGCTTCTTTTTGACGTTGGTCAGTGAACTTGACGTGAGTGGACGTTAGCTTAAAAGGCGACTTTCACCAACAACCACCAGCATGCCAGTTCATTTTGTTATTCTATTTATTCTATTTCGGATAAACTATTTGCTTCTGTTGACCATATAGCCGGTGCACTGCACACTTGATGAGTTATCACAGACAGAGACAGTTTGACAGGTATGAAGCAACAGGAGCTAGCCTAATAATGTTAGCTGTTAATACACGTAATTAGCTTCCTCTACAACACCACTTCAAAAAGCTCTTGACGAATCTTAACGCAGCGTGTTACTGTACATGGATGAACTGCTGGGGATGTGTGTAGCAGCCTCCCTCAAGATTAAGTCTCTGCAGAGCTTTTCCACTAGTGTTTAGTGGCTTTTGTATTTCAGTCGGGCTGCAATTTGGGATTCCCTCGATTAATAGTTTTAGCCTTTAAAATGTGAAAGTGATGAAAGCCCCTCACCATTTCCCGGAGACAAAACCATTAGAGCTGAAACAGCAAGTTGAATAATCATGTTGTAGATCACTAGAAAATGTATAATGATTATTGATTTCATGATTTGATTTTTTTGTCTAGCAAAAATGCATTGTTTTCATAATTTAAACCTATAATTTTTTTTTATTTTTAATTGGCTTGCGCTTTGGTTAATGTAATTAGGTTTGACTGAGGTCTGCAGTTGCTTGCTGCTAAAACCACCCACTTAACATATAAGCACATTGATGCGAGAGTTACCATGCAAGCAGTCGCTGTCTAGTTGATGTTTTTTGGTGCCTTTAACCTGCATTCTTTCTAAACGGCAGCAGGGGGCGACAATACTAGTTGCACAACTGTCAATAGGAAAATGAGACTGTTTCTCACTTGATTTATTACGTCAGTAAACTTTCTCATATTAAGTTGATGTTTTAAATCACTAGCTTAAGGTCTTCTTTAATATAAGGTGACGTTTATTTTGTAGATTATGTTTTGATGTAGAGTAAAACCGATGATTAAGCACAGTTTGCTTTTGGGACAGGTTGGTGATTAATAGGTTGCACTGTGTTTTAGTCTTCAAACTTTCCTTTTCCATTGCTTTTTCATTGAATCAAACTTTATTGTAAAATGTAGGTAGCTTATAAAGTGTTCAAATAGACTAACATGGACTGCTGTTTGTTTTGAATAGTAACTTCCAAGCTATCTAAGTTAGTCAGTTAGAGCTAGTTTTAGCTTATGTTGCACAACATTCTGGCTCCCGATCAGTCGTGCTGATGCACTGGTTGGAAACAAACAATATGACAAGGGCTATAAACCAAGATGGCTAAGGCCAAAATGCCAGACATTAGTCTATTATACTTCTCAGTTACATTATCCATGATTTTTATACTGTTATGATGTTAATTTAGGCTATTGGTCATGAGAAAAAAAAAAAAAATCTTAAAAACTAAAGGTTTGTGAGGGCTACCAGTGGCTCGAAGGCTACACTTTGAGCACTTGTGCTTTAGATTTGGATTGCTGGTCAAACAAAGCAAGCAATGTCAAGACATCATGTTGAGCTGAGAAAAACAGAACTGATAACTCAATTTTTAAATTGGTTTTATTATCAACTAATCATTTTAAAGACCAATCATTGCATCTCACACATGCTAACTTGTGAATGGCAGCCGGGAATGTGTAACTCTGGTTGATTTAATACACAAAGCAGCTGTTCGTTCCACACTTTGTGTTCACATGTTTTGGTCTACTTCTCTCTCCTTCACAGACCTACCCACAGGATGGGAAGAAGGATATACTTTCGAGGGCGCACGGTGTTTTATCAAGTGAGTTTCACACCATCCCCCCCATAAGACACACACACCCATCACAACCCCTGAACCTGCACACCATATCTGACTAGGGCATATGAACTCAAAGCACTTCCTCTTTGCATTTCAGGATTTATCTCTTAAAATGAATGAAAAATTAATCCAAATGCCAGACTACTTCTGAAAACACGCTGTGGATTAGGAGTAAATATTGTACGGCTGTAAATTTGGAACCTTTACTCCCCATTTCTGTACTGTAAGAGCCTATCACAAAAGTTAATGATTACACAGGAACATTGTGCAAATACTCGACAGACATGGGCAAAGTGTGGTTGCTGTCTTCTTGTGAGCTGTTTTTGTTTATTCAGACTTCCCCTGCTCAGAACTGAGCCTATTTGAAGAGTTGAGCTAAAGTATAATATGTTCTAGTTTTCTGACAGTTAATAATTCGTCTAAAATAAAAAATGTTATCCAGTTTTTTTTAGGTATATATGGTTTGCGCACAGTTTAAAATGACACTTGTTTTAAGTCGATTCTGGAAAATATTTCCAAGCTACATGCCAACCTACGGTATTACAGGAATTTCAAAAGAATTCTTATTCAGAGTCTCCCTCCATTTTGTTTGAAAATCATCTCCATAGTACGCTCATTTGTTGTTGCTATGTGGGCAGGAGGAAATGTGATATATCCTCCATATCCGCTAAAAGACTTTGATTTGTTCACTTTGTTCCCCTCTCTCTTTAAAGACCAGGATCTACATGAATTAGGGTACATAAGTATTGCTTGCTGGCTATGTTACTAAGTCCCTGAACTACAGTACATTTCACATTTCCCTCTACCTCCCCCATGGTTGCCTGATGCATGTGACTGATCAAAAGACATCACAAGCGCTGTCATTCAGTCAGCACTGATTCATCATCCGTCCTCCGAATGGTTTAAATCCAAGGATATGGCTTGAAATATTTTGTTATTCTGTATGTCCTAATGAACCGTTCCTCTCACATGGCAGTTAGAGATATGTCACAGAGTCATTTCTCTGTCAAAAAGCAAGAATGCCTCAGTAAGATTTAAGACATTGCAATATACAGGCTGCAAATTTGGGATATTACGCCTTATTATCGTCATTGAATCCACTCACCGTCTTTGACTTCCTCATGAATTTGAGGAGCTTCTTCAAGTGGCAGGTTGCCAGGCAGTCTGACTGAAAGGCAGTAATTTTATATTCCAGTATTTTATCACGGCTTCTCAGTTCAAAACAGACTCAGGGACCACATTCATTAGTTGATGACTGTGATTCTGGCACATTGCAATGACATGGTAATGTTCTCTGTAAAACAAGTAACAAACTCAAGATTGACAAAGACAAACAAAGATTGTGCTCTACATGGCGAACAAACTTTATTTCTCAAGTGATTAAAGTACTAGTTTCATGCAAAAACTTTGTGTACCTAAGTTTACTTTGAATTCAGGTGTTATGATGTGAGCAGCTGCAGATGAGAAATTATTGTCTCTTCCACAAATAACTTAGCTGAAAATAGAGGTCATTGCACTGTATGCAAAATACCTGATAAACCTGTTGTACACAGGTTTAAGTGAGGATTAAGAGAGTCTAGACTCTTGTGATTAAGCAGATGTATGGATATATGTCCCCTAGGATGTATATATTCATTTTTCAATCATTTTACCATGAAAGTTAAATATATAAAGCTGCCTATTTATTATGCAGTAGCTCAGCTGCTGGCACGTACCATTGAGGTTAATTTACTGTTGTGTGATTAAAGTTTCCTAATAGGAATAGAAAGCTTATTGATTATCTGACTGACAGGATAAAGCAGCCATGTATTAACTGATGCTCTGCTACTCAGCAAAGATGATTTGTTTGCCTGCAAGAAAGCAGGTGAACAACATGTTATATCTTTTAGTCACCTGCAATCACAACACAGTCAACAATAAACAAACTGTAAACAAAAGCCTGTGTTCAGTTGGTCTAACTGACCCTGGTCCAAGCTGCAGCTGAGCAAGTTAAATAATAAAAGCATGCAGAAACAGAACCAGCATATATCCTTGATTTGACCTGTAATAGCAGTGTCCCTTTGAGTGAAAATGCAGAGTAAGTGAAAAATGCATCAAACCTTAAATCTTCCTCTTTCATCATTCCCCTGTCACTTATTTGTCGTGCATGTCTCATACGGATAATGCCTTTCATTTATTTTTGAACACTGGATAAAAGGAACTAACTGAGAGCTAAACTGGGGGCCCAGATTTTGAAGCAAAAATTTCTTTCACATTTCCTGTAAAAAAAAAAAAAAGTTAAATGTAGCTCCTTTTGTATTGGCCACACCAAAAATTCAAGTAGACATATGATATTCTGTACTGCCTACATACTGGGCATGACTGTGCTGTTTAATTCAAATGAAAGCTGATGCAGATTTTGTGAGTGAAATGCAGATAATTAGCCGACATGTAACAGAGGCGGCCACCGTCTGAACTGTTTTAGTAAGACACACTTTCCCATGCTGTTTCCTGGGACTGGCTCATGAGGGTCCTCATTATTGTTTTACTTAACCATAGATATTAGTGTTTTAGTGATGTGATCACTGCCGTATATATTCATGTTGTTAAGTTAGCTGCTGCACTAATGGACAAGCAAAGCCAAATCAAAGCACAGGATCAGTTAGTCTTTAGTTATGAAGATGTGCTTTAACTATGGTAAACCAGGCTTGCTAATTTCCTTGTGACTCATTGTTTTGACATAGAGGTTTGTTGACAAGTTTATGAGATAACTGTCTTGGAAGTACTTGGGACATTTTGAGGTTTTATGTGAGTCTGCCAATAAAAGCCTCTGAAAACAGTCCAAAGCAATCAGCCTGATGACAGCTGGATAAGTCTATGCCTTATGTTTTTCAGTATGTTGTTATAACTTTTTCATTCAATTAGTATTCTTCAGTATTGCAAGTGTGCATTTTTATCTATAATTTAAAAAAAAAAAAAAAAACACCTTCCCTGTGTTTTTAGACTTATGAGAGAGAGAACAATTCATTGATTCATTCAGTGACTCAGGTCTGTTGTGAGTCTGCAGAAGGATCTGGCCCATTCACACGCTGGCTGTTGGCTCCTCTGTTACCATCGGGTTACACAGTGTGAGCATCAAGTAGCAGATTGTGCTGACGTAGGCTGTCCTCTGACAGGTTGTGTTAAAGTGAGGTTGTTGGTGTGATGTGTAGACAAGAGGCATCGCCCATCACAAGATTTGATTATTTTATGGTACTGAGAGGTTTGAAGGAGTGAAGGTCAACGCAGATGTTAATTGAATCAGTCACGGCTTAGTGCTCGCCTCAGACTGAGCAGCGGCCTCTTTTGAGTTGCTGGGTTGTATGCAGGTGGACTCATGCCAACTTGGCTTTTAGTTGTCAGAACTGACCAGTACTTGCTCTCCCACAATGAGTGTGAGATAATGAGGTAAAAATCTATTGGCTTGTGTTTTTCATTCACAAACAGACATGTATAGCTCCAGTCAGTATGTTCTGACTGATTTGTGTAGAAGTTAGACCGGTATGCAAGGAGCCAAAAAATTGTCTACCTTTTTTTTTTTTTGAGATGTTTCACTTTCACTGCCTGCTGCCTCATTCAATTAGGCTTTTATATTTCTTTACCAATGTGCTTTTGTCTGAAGCCCAGCATATTATAGGAACACACACCTGGAGAATTGTTCTATCTTCCCAGCCACTGTGGCTCATTGATGAGAGACGAGCGGGTCAATAGCAGCCACCCATTAGTCCTTATACATTCAACTTTTTAAGCCAGTAGTTACTCGCCCTGGTCTCAACTGCTGAATTTGGTGATAAATCAGAGAAAACTTGACTCCTTCCAGCCACTCTGCTGCTTCAGCCCTTGAAGAGCTGAAACAATAATCCACACATCAGAGCAACCGACACTTGCTCCTTTAGATTAACCTGTCTGCCACTTTGTACCTTGTGTCGAGAGGTAGGAGCTGGGAGACTTATCTCTTATTGAACCACAGCTCTGTGCAAAGATCTGAAGCCAAAGTTATCGTGGAAAATACTACGTGCTGCTCAGCTCTGAACAACAAACTATATGGAGAGTCAAAAACATTTTATTTTTTTTCTCTGTATGCTTCTCTTGGCTCTACTAGTAAATTCTCCAGCCACCCGGAGAGCAGTATCTGTTCAGTTTGTTTTTTGTTTGTGACGTAAACAGCGTTTTGATGAGACTGTGCCATCTGGCATATTTGTGTTTTTCATTTTATCTCTGTAGCACATAATCCAACTTTTTACCTTAATCTTCGTTTTAATAAAGACGAAGGACATGATTTGGGCAATTGAGAAAAGCATTTTGTCAAAAGATTTGTTTTTCACAGTCTACTAGTGAGAATGCTTAACCTATGATGACCTGTCAGAAGTCTGAATCAGCATTAAGGGGGTGAAGTCCATTCAGCTGGTGCAAGAGGCTTAATATTTTGGTAGTGGAGTGATGACTTTAACAACTAAATCGATTATATTTGTTGCCTTATGGATGCAGGAGGTGTTTACAGCAGTTAGGCTTATGAATAGAAAGGTGCAGATCTCCTGCCAGTTCCCTTCCTTTGTTGGCTATTCTTGTCTCGTTTATTCTGCCTGGAGAAGGCGGGGAATAGCTGGTCTGGGCTAATTGCTGCGGGTTACACAAGCTGACATCTTGTTTTAAAGGCTAATGAGTGAGGAATAATTACGGCAGCAGGCACAAACGGCTGACCCTCACAGTCCTGTAGACCAAGAGTCTTTCTTTATCATTGGCCTGTTATTAATGTTTCATTTGGTAACATTTTGTCAGCATTCTTTGAGGTCAATTTGCCATTTCTAGATGCTCACCAGTATTAAGTGCTATTTAAGCTATAAATATTGTACTAGTCTGCTCTGCAACCACCACTGTCATTAGGCTGCTCACTTCCACAGCTGCATAATTAATACCTCAGAACATAGGAGAGCATGTCAATTGAAATTTGGCCAATTATGACAAAAATCTCTCTAGTGGATTTCTGTTTAGCTGTTGGCTCATTTTGTGCTTTGAAAGCCCACACACAAGCTGAGTCCACATTTAAAAGTAGGAGTATCAGATTACAACTTGCTCCCAAGTGGATCAATATTCCAGTTGAGGTAATTGTCACTCAAAGATAATGGAATCTGCCCTATTTTGATGAGTCTGCTGTTTTTATTGATAACCTTTATCGATAACCTCTTAGATCCGCAATTAGTCATAATGAGATGTGGTATAAAAGACACAGAGGCCTCATACATAGCCGTATATTTAATGTGATAATTATGTAGAATAAAAGCTCTCGTAAAGCCTCTTGTTTAAAAGCCATCCAACTTTCAATCTAGACAAAGAGACTGCTTCATGAGGAGATTTTTCCCCAAAATCAGCCAACTTAATAGCACATTTTTGCCCATTTAAATAACTTGCAGACTTAAAGCAACATTTGCACTCATTTTAAAGATATGTTTTGGGGCACCAGGTGGTTGCAATGCCAGTATTTACTCAGTATTAGCTCTGTTTTCACTCTTCAACAACATTTGAGGGAAATATCTGGCTCTTGAGCTGCACTATGTTCACCACCTATAATTTAGTCTTTTGTTCGGTGTAGTACTGGTATCATACATTTATATTTAGATTAAAAAAAGGTATAAATTAAAAAAAAACTTAAACGCTCATTAGAGCAAAGGGAAACTGCAGAGGAAGATGATAGTTCTCTGTTGTTGCTTTTTTAAAATTGTGATTACTAGCGACCCTTTCCACATTACACAATGTCATGTGATCCATTGCCATAAAATAATAGACTAGCAGCTTTAAAGAAACATGTCACAGAATATGCTTATTAGTTTTAAAATTTTACATTCAAAATACACTCTACTTTAAAAATACTACAAATACAGTTTTCTACTTATTATTCACATTATAACATTCCAAAAAGTATCATGCCATTTGTCCATACCACTATTTCTGTTACTGCCTTTCCCCTTCCTTTTCTTAGTTTCTCCTATAACCCATTCCAGACACTTTAGATACTGACACCTCAGGGCATCAGTGAAATGAGGCATCTTATCAGACATCTGAAGAATGGATTAGACTTCAAGCATAGGGGATTTGTTTTCATTTTCATGAGTGACATCAGCTAAAATGAGTAAAAATCCCCAATGCTAAGGCACAGTCTGAGGAATGAGCTCTCACTGATTCTTGTTTCTGTCTGTGTAAGTCTGCAGTGGCTTTATCGGTACTTTTATCTGGTGTGTTGTACGATTTAAGTGTTGAGGTCTTGATCTTTAAGGGCAAACACAACAGGTGTCCCTTTGAACCCTCCGTAACAGTCAGGCACACAGTTATGGCAGTCTGTAAAGGCTCTCCCATCTCTTCAGTGAATAAACCAAGCTCCTATCAGCAAGCCTCATGTCAGAGCTGATTATGTAACTCTGAAAATGCAGTCAATGATGTTAGTGTGAGAGAGGTGATCAAGTGTTTGGACTTTGAATAGCATTAAATACGTAATAAGACTGTGCACTTAATCTATTAACAAGAAATCATAATTTGCCCCCCACATTTATCCTAATTAAACTCCATCAGATGAAATATTGACTAAGCAGTGGAAGAGCTTGGTCTGGTTCATCAAATTAAATGCTCCCAAGTGAAAAGAAAGCTGTGATCAGTCACAAGGATTGTTTCTATGATTCTGTAATGACATGTTCAGCAAACCACCAGTGTGATGTAACTACAGATGGGTGACCAATTAAAGGAGGAACCTGAGTAAATGAGTAGAGAAACAAAATGAATGTAGATGCTTCCACACAGGTGCATGATACAATTAAGCAATTAATATCCATCATGCTCTGTGGTGTATAAAAATGCTGAGCAGTGTCAGTCGATGCTGATTTTGTGCCAAGATGGCAAGAGAAAAAGATCTGAGTTACTTTGAAAGAGGGTTCATTGTAGGGGCACAGATGGCAGGAGCTTCAATCACAAAGCCTGCTCAAGTGGCTTGTGTTTCAATAGAAATATATACTATTTTAGAAGACATCTGCATTTTGATGTATTAGTAAAGTCATTGGGGCTGGAAATTGTGGTCGACAGCACACATTTGGTGACCATGATGCCGGTGCGATTTGTAAGGAAAAATGGATTCTTCCTCAGGTGACTGAGAATGTAAATGCAGCACGTGATCAGACTGCAGGAGCAGTCTGTCAACAATTACATAGAGAGCAATATTATAGAAGGGTTGTGCTGCATGAACCCCCTAATTACAAAGCTGAATTCACAATTTTGAGTTAAGTGGTGCACAATCATAGTCACTAGTTTACAGTGATGTGGTCAGATGTGTCATCTATCACCATCTTCTTGCTGAGTACATGTGTCATGAACATGAAGACATTGGTAAAAGCCTGAATGCTGGACCCCTTCATTGAGGAGATCTGGGGGCTCCTTTATGCTCTGGGGGTATAATGCTGATGTGATCTAGGTCTGTTCATCCATTCAGAGGAAAGGGTCACAATCACCTTTAACCTATACTGAAACATTTCTATCCGGGTCAGAAAGGTAAAAAAAAATGTGTCACAGTCACCTTGAAAAAACACCTATGCTAAATTTTGGACCAGCCTCTTAGACACTACTGCCATTATCAGAACATCAAATTAGGTGTTTTAAAGGTGTTCAGAGGCTAGTAGACTGAATGTCATGTCTAACTGTAGCTGTTCTGGCTGCCTGTAGTGGCCTAACACCAAACATAATCTTGTTTTATTCCCCTTTAATTCTTATAACCTGTTAATTTAGGGGTCTATCTTTTTATGACATGGGCATTAGAAAAATATTGTGTCTGATTAGCTGGCACTGCAGGTGTAATTGTATGTTGGGAAATGTCAAGAATAGCTTTAACCACTGTTGTAAATCTATGTGCATGGTATATTATCTCTTAAATTCTGCCAGGCCCAATAGTGTCTTCATCTATATAATGTGCTATGGATGAATTTCATGTAAATGCAAAGAAGTTATTCTATGCAAGATGCTACATGCATGAGGATTTTGTGCAACAAATTTTTTTTTCAATGCAATGGTTCAGCCATAGACATGTTAACTCTGACGGCTCAAACTCCAAACCTATTCAAACCTAACTAACCTTATCCTTTGCAGGGTTGCTGGGGAAACGCTCTCAAATGTTCTTCCCTTTGCCTTTTCTTTCAATTAAATCAGTAGCAACAGTAGACTTTCACACAGATGTCTCTGGCTCTGCCTTTCTCAGCATGCGCTTCCTGGCTGGTAGCACCTTGAAGTATTTCAAGAGATTTATTATAAAGGCAACAAGTAGAGCCAGTATCTGTCATATGTTTTGCTGGAGCTAAAGCCGATCCCAGCATACATTGAGTGAGAGGTAGGGTGCACACTGGACAGCTCACCACTCTGCCAGCACAAAGACAGCTGACCTAATTCACACCTATAGGCAAATTAGTTACCTGCACGTCTTTCATGTTGGAGGAAATTTGTGTGCTGGTAGAAAATCACATGCACACTACCAGAAACCAGTAACTTTAAAGGTGAGTGAGTTGACAGTGCCCTTTTAGTGTCTGGGAAGTTACCATGATATAAGTAAAACATGGCACTTTGAAGTAATGAAGAATAATGGACTCTCAAGGAAATACCACTCCGCTTGTGCCAATCTTTGGCTTTTCCGAATCCTACATTATTACACACTGATTGAATGTAAAATAGTGAAAAGAATAATGTGTCAGACAATCATATTAGCAATGATCATGAAGTCCATATGCAACAGTATATTTGCGAAGTCGTTCCAATACACATGGCTGACATTAACAAATGGCACACCAGGGACAATGTCTTATTCAAACTGCAAAGCTCTGAGAGAGTGTTTACTCACCCCCTTGGCAGGGGGAGGCTCTGATGGCTGTGGCTGCTGACTCACTCACTCTGTCAGTGCACGGTACTCATGCAGCTTACTTGTGTGTATGTGTGTGTGTTTAATGTGATTTAAGATGAAAACCGGTGGACCTGCATCTGCTGTACATCATCCCCGTCTTTTGCTCCATAACTCTCTGTTATGTGTGTCTGGGTGCTGACTGGGAGACAGACAGTCAACGAGGCAGGCTTTAGCTGCTCAGACTGCTCTCACGCGTTTCAGTCTCTGTGGGGTCCCTGCCATCTGGCCAGCATTGGAAGAAAAGTGTGTGTGTTTTGGTGTTTGGATGCTCTGTGTGTGAACATATGTGTAAGAGATCCTCTGATGTCGGTGGCAGCCCCAGGTGCTGATTAAGACAGTTTCTCTGTGAAAATCCACATCAGACCAAGATATCCTCAGCTGTTGTTAGTTGTATTCTTGGCTACATAATGGAGAGGTTTTACTTTTTGGTGCATTTGTTGTTTACAAACTGTGTGCAGTAATATTTGCTTGCTCCTCTTTTTATCTGATGGGAAGGATTCTTTTTTTCAGGATTGGAAACTAAAGGCATGGCTGCTTTTAAAAACATCAAGAAACTCTTTGTCTGCAGTGGTCCCAGTTGCCATCAGTGAAAAGGTGATGGCTCTCTAATCGTAATCCATAATTTTTTTGTTTTTAGGCTGTCAGAGTGTGTACACAGCCTCTGAAAATTATTTTTTTTCTCAAATTTCAAACTCTGATTAAAGTCCACTGAAGAATATATATGTAATCCCCAAAGCTATAGAATAGATTGACTGCATGTAGGCCTACCTCTTGGGTTTAGTGGTGGAGCATGCAGTCTACTGTAATTCTTTCGTTCTAAATCCTCTTAGTTGTCTTTGATTTTAATGCTGATAGAGCTGTTGAACTTGTGTAATCCCTGTTGTAATCTGCAATGAGCCATCCTTTGCTGATGTTGTGCCAGGTTGAATCTGGGGACAGCTGCCTTCATGAGGGTCATGCTGTTGGTGTGCCATTTTTGCCCATTTTATTTGGTCTAGATCAAAGAACTTGTTATGCCCACCCCAAAGAGACTATCTTTTAGAATGAATGAGGTAGTTTTCTTGCGATTTATATTTCTTCAGTAGCTTCTTTGCTTTGACAGCTGCTTAAGTCCCCTTCTGTATTCTCTTCCATCTGATCCACTTACCTTTATATTTTATCCATGTAGTTAGAAAGTAGAGAGGGATCTGAAGTTGGAAAGGCACAAGTCAGAAAGTTTTTGCAGTACATGATCTTAAGCCATTTGTGAGATACAGTATCCTGGCAGTTCCCTGCTCCTCTCTGATGTCAAATGTTTCAAATACCCATCCTGTCAGGCTGACTGTTTCTAAAAGGCCTGTTTAGTCAAAGGACTGCGGTTGAAGGTGAAATTTGCCACTATTGCAGTGCTCACAGTGAGATGCTGCAAATCAGTAGATGTTCAGGCTGAAAGCAACTTGTATTTGCTAATGAAATGGTTTAAGTTTGGTTCCATGATATGGTCTGTGATCTGGGACAGGGTCCCCAAAATATCATATGGTCATTTCTAGTTCGCTTTTGCATAATTTCTTTCAAAACTCAGAGCAGCTCTGTGGGCAGGTCTACACTGACAGCTTATCACATTATAGATGATTGACTGGCGCAATCAAAAAGATGGGTATAAGAAATATGATTTTGTTTGTTGATAAAAGGTATTTGACAACATTTTTAATGTACACAATAATCAAAATTATAGCCTTTTAAATTTATTTTTTATTTAGTTGTTTCCATCATCTTCACATCAAATTGCTGAGGCTGCCTAGTACCCCCTGGTGGCCCCCACTTTAAAAATCACCAGTCTCAGAGATAAATATCTCTTAAGCTCTTAAAATGGTACAGCTCCCATATCGTGCCATGGCAAACCTGCCCACTCTATCTTTTTCATTCTCCCTCAGTTTCTCTTGTCTGTCTCCCTCAGTCCAGTGGACAGTGCACGGCCCAGTTGTTTTCCAGATGGTCTGTGATGATTAGGGAGCTTTTGGAAGCCGTCACTCTGCTCAAATGTTCTACAGCTGTGAGCTTTTGGAGCATCATGTTAAAATGTCCACAGAGGGCTTTGGAACAGCATACTGTTTCCTGAAACAAATTGTTACAAATTCAGCCTCTGAATTTGTCTTTATCCACAGCCAAACAGGCAGACACTTTGATGCTTTTTTTTTTCTTAAACTGCTACGTAGAAAGAGAATCCAAAACTCTGCTTTCACAGTGATCACACCTTCATAAAAGGTTTCCTAAATATATTGCAGTGTTTCTTCTTTTTTCACCCTCTTCCAGAAGATTGAATAAAGGGTGCAGTGCTACTGATGTACTGGTTGCTGCCAAGTTTTCAATTTAGCAGCAGCAGTGAAGGGATTAATATCGTACCCTCCTGGTCCTGTGGCTTTGGTTTTTTTCCTCCTTCCTCTCTCCTGGCAACAGTTTCTGCTGCACAGTTCCCCCCTGCAAACCTCACATGTCCCACAGTTGTCTCTCAGGGTAGACATAATGTATGGTATCAGCAGGACATTATTTCTTTCTATGCTTCTTCTTTTTTAAGTTTTAAATCCTCTTGATTCTCGTCTCTTGTGCTCAGTGACAGCGCAAATGCTTTTGGCTCCTTAGGTGTGAGCCTTTGATGTTTCTTTGCTCGCAGAAGCCAGACAATAGTGAGCGTTAATAATTGAATATAAGTGGCTGACTGCCACATATGTAAATTTGATAACCCTTAACTTATTTCTAATGGTCTAATCACTTCTAGGAGAGATTAGATGCACTGTTTCGCTTCTTTCGTCTGTAGTCCATCTCCGGTGCTGGCACTTCCACCCAGCCATTCATCTAAAAAGGCCTTATGTAATATCATAACTGTGTGAAGAACTTCCATAGCTATTCCCGACAAACATCAACCAAAAGTGAAACTGCTTTTTACAACCACTTATCAGGCCTCTTGTATGTCTGTGTGTATATGGTTTAGTGCAAGGCCCATCATGACTTGAGTGCACTGTAAATTCTGCTTCTAGATGGGCCACTTGACAGATATAAATAGAACCCATGCAGGTCATCACGACTGCTTCAAATAGTACAAGCTCTCTGAGGTGTGTTAGTACTATCAGACCCAGATTAGACAGAGATATTTAAAAGTCATTTGAAAATTAATCTACATCTACATCCTGACAATATTTGTGTACAAATATAGCACATTAGTTTCTGGGGATTTGGCTGTCTCACTGGGGACAGGGAGGGATGCATAGAGAGTGGCAGTGATTGGATAATACACTGCATTTATTGCTCAACCGATGGGCAGTGACTCTTCTGCTGTCAGAGTACTCTCCCACGCTCTGTCCTCAGATCTGGCCATCCCTGCCTGAACAAATATTTGAACTCCATGCCAAGTCTCTCATTAAATAATGTATACCTGCTGTGATTGATAGTGTGATTTGTGTCCCTCCTAAGCTTAATGGCATCGCTGGAGTTACCACAGGAGGAATGTGCCTGAGTGTAACAAGAGTCACAGAAAAAACATACTTAAATTGTTGTCCCTCATTACAGATGAACACAAGCTATTTGTCCTGCAAACACGAAACCCTGGAAAAAACAAACTGCTAAATGTGCATCCCTTGATCTAAATTGGTGCCTTGGAGGCACTGCATGTTTCCTGCTTCCCGGAGTTCTAGCCGTCTGTTTGAGGTCAGGTGATTCACAGATAGCTGTAGAGAATAGCACGGCTTGGTACGCTACATAGCCTTACCCCAATCTCTCACCTCGGATGTTCGTCAGAATCTAAGGTAGCCAGTGTTCGTTTTTTCAATTGCAGAACCAACATTTTAACAAACTGTTTGTCCATCTTTCCCTGTTTGTCAGCATACACCTTCTGTAGCTGAAGTGGAATTGTTACAGTGAGTTGATGTTGGAAACAAACATCTTTTAAATATTTCAGTGAAAAACCTGGTATGTGCACTTATATGACTATGTAAGGGGTTTAGAACGCGGCTATATAAAAAAATAACTTCCTTTTAGCAAATCTTACATTATTATACATTGTACATACTATGAACTACATTGTCAGACATCTCAACGTTACTGCCCTTTGTTGTTGCTTTGTTTTTGATATTTTATTTACTGTAAAATAATCTTTATCAGTGCATATCAGACAACATGTACACAGATATTAGTAGATACAAAAAGAGACTTATATGTAGACCAATATCAGCTGATATAATTGGCAAGAGGATGAGCTCTATAAAATCAGTATCAGAAACACTACATTAATCTCTGGTTGGGACATTGCTTTTGTTACATTTGCTGCTGTATTAGAAATGTGTGTGAATAAAATTAAGGAAAAAAAGAGCATAAAATACAAATGAAACAAGTAAAAACATGTATGTACAATTAGAAATGTAATAGAAATATGGAAATGTAGAAATACATTTGAAGTTAATAAAGATATATACTAATATGTATACCTGAAAAACTGTTTAATTGAACTGTAATTATTGCACTTAGTTTCTATAGAAATTCTATATCACACAGATTATTTTAAATTATTAAATTTTGAATTTGGTTGTCAGAGTTCCTGACTGATGATATAAGTACGGTGGCCAGTATTTTGACCCAGGCCAAAATGACCAAGGTTAACACTGTAAGTAGACTACTAAGTTACTACAAGGGAATATTAAAACAGCATTTGTATAGGAATGATTACTGATTATGTCCCAGGCTTTTTTTCTATTATGTCATTACCATAACCATGATCACAACAAGCAGTTTTCTGGAATTTCATCTTTATGTTAATTTTCCAGCTGCCCTAAAACATTTTGAAAGCCTTTATTTCTAACATTTTGATTCCTGAATTGGTAACATGTTTTTTCTTATGTATTTCCTCTTTTTATCATTCATTTCCACCTTTTACAACACTTAACCACGAGCACCTCTTCCTATACCTTGCAGTCTGCAGAAAAGTGAATCACTTCACTTCTTGCATGTTCTTGTGCACTTGATGTTTGCTTGTCCTGGAGCACATAGTTGCAGACTTCAGGATTCAAACAGCACAGGGAAATATACTCTTCAAAACTACACTTTACCTTGTCACTAGTGGCTAAAACCTCCATAGGTTAAATTCTAAGCGTTGCTGCAATGAAATCAATCCATCCCCTTTATACTGCGTATCAGCTCTGTGCAGCCTGCTTTCAGCTTCAGTTAGAGGGTGTGTGAGAGTGTGAGAGATGACGCCACAGTGTAGTGAGCTGACAGGGGCTTCATATCTGTAGTAATGGTAGCACCACAGAGCGATCCATCAGTCTAATCAGCTGTCAGCCCTCTGCAATATGTTTTTGCAGCAGCAGGGATGAATGTCTCAGGAAGTCAAGAGTCTGGTTTAAATATCAGCACTAGTTGCTTAAGGATAAATTCAGCCTTCCCACCTCTGTGCTGCTATTCACAAACTGATGTGTGCCGGCATTCCTCCTCCCCTCTGGATGACGAATGTTTTTCATGTTAGACCTCTGCTGGTGGTTCAGATAAATACACCCTCAACTTTGACTGATGTTATGATTGCTATGTCTCTGCCTCCGTGCTTCTTGTGGAAGGTAGCAGGATTTAGCGGAGAGCGCTTCAAGACATCTTCCCCGTGTGACAGCTTTATTACTGCCTGCCACTGGACTGATGATGGCCCTTGTTGAGTGTGTGGGAGGTTGGTATGGTGTTTGGATGAAGGGGTGGGAATATATAACTGGTATGAATGTCAAAGTGGTGGAGAGATGAGCCATGATATGAATTTGACTGTACTGTTTGCACCAAGAAACATTTTGTTACATTGTATAAAATGCACTGTGATGACCAGTGCTGCTCGCTGTGTTAAGGATGCAGCTGTGATGTTATTACTTGAATATTGTAGGCATGAGAATTAGAATAAAACCAATTTTCTAGAAATGTGGCAGAATAATTTAGTCTAAAGTTGTGATAAGAGCTAACTATGCTTAACTATTGACAGTGACTATTTTTCTATGACTAAATAAAGTTTTCAGTCCTTTAGGAAGAATGCGTCAAAATGTTATGGTCCTTGTTGTGAAATTTGAGAATTTATCACTCAGGCTATCAAACTAAGGGATCAATCAAAAAACAGACTAATCAACAGCAATAAAAAAAAAAAAAGTTAAACCTTAATGAAAGTTAATAAAATGAAGTAAATTCTAAGTTGTTGTAGTAATTGATATATTTGCCCCCTGATTTGGATCTGCTCCAATGGGCTCTTCTCTTGCACCTTTTTCACTACATTTTGTGGAAATCAGGTCAGTTTTTTCTATTATGAACACACAATTAATCACTTAACTAAAAACATAAGCTCCTTGGCATAGGTAATAATTTTCAGTTACAACTCTAGTTGTGATATATACACACAGTCTGAGATAAATGTGTAGTTTATGATTCTCTTTTTGAAAACTTAAACTAAGTTTCTTTTGGGTGGTTGGCGAGTGTGTTTACTTATATAATTACTTTTGATCAGTTTTGGAAAAAATTATATACTGTGCTAGTTGCCTGGGCTTTGGTAGGTCTTCATACACCCACCAGTGATGCTTTTTTCCTGTATCAGATTATCTAACAGCCAGTCCTTCTTTTGAATGTCTTGAATCCACAGCATAACTGCTCATACTGAAATACAAGACTTCATCTATGAATTCATGTGGCTCAATTTTGTAAAGTAGTTATGTCATTCTGTCTCAAAGCAGAACCTCTGCTCTTTCGTGAGAGTCTGTATAGGAATCTTCATAAATAACTCTCATTAGTCTTTTAGGGTATTTTTACTCTTGTCAGACTTGATGTGCATGATTTAATGTGTCATTTTGAAATGCTTGATGAATGTGGGTCATGGTCCTCAATGCTGCAGCCTCACATCTGTTTGTTTAAAGAATCTAAAAACCTTCCCCAAATCTATAAGAAGTTGCTGTTTGGTGATTTGGAACAAGACGTAAGTGGACTGTAAGATCTTCTGAGCTGTTAGATTTGCCTCTCTGCCTATTTGTTTTCATTGTTTATTTATGGAGGAGGGAGGCTCATTAGTCATTCAGTGCGACAGTGTAAATATGTACACAAGAAGTTTGCTCTTTGCCAAGAACTAAAGCACAGCTGAAGCTGGCTCCCTCCCAAACTTAAAATTGGCTTTACCCTACCTACAATAAAAATGGTTCTCAAAAACATGTTTAGTCATGTTTTTAGAAACCTCGCCAGGACAGTGCCTGACAAGAATTGTTGATTTTTTTGACAAATTGATAAAACGCCCTTAAGTCCCCAGCAACATCTTTAAATAACTTATAAGTCAGACCCATTTTTTACTTTTTTGAAAAATTGGAAGTCTGACTGTGATGCTGTTGAGGTGTGGCTATTGACAAAAAAAATCCGAAAGGAGGGGAGGGAGAATAAGAAGCTATAAGGAATCAAATCCAACTATCTAGCAATACAGTAGTGAGGTATGAAGGCTTATTCTAGATGTTCAGTAAAAGTCTTATTCTTTTTTTCTCCCAGACAGTTTGGTGACTGACAGTCGGAATAAAACTCTCCCAGCTGAGATTTGGGTACAAAAGATGAGCAGCTGTGTTAGAAAATATCTGGTTCTTAGATTGAAAGCCAAAACCTGTGCACATAAAAACCTGAAGATAGTACTCAACTGTGTCTTCAAAGCAGCATTTTGATAAGATACATCAAAGCTGAAACCCTGTTGCTCCTGTCACAAGCAGTTATCAGCTGTTTAAATAAGTTCAATTTAGAAATATGGTATTTTGGATGAATCAAGCACCTACTGACACTGATTCAACTCTGTGATGTCACCAATTTAATTTTATTTCATGGAGCCAGCCATTCACCAAAGTAAAACCAGACCTATTTGACACGCTCAACAGAATTTTAATTGAAAGTCATGGCTAAGCAGGATCCACTGGAGACACTGATATCTGTGCTGCTTGGCGTTTATGTTTCCTGTTGTCCTTATGATGACCGCAAAGCTGAAACCTGTGTATTTAAATCTGGATGGAGGCACTTTGATTCTGTCTACAGCGTTTCAGATTTCAGATGGTGCATGACTTAAAGGAACCACAATTTCAGCACTGTAACTCATGCACTTGTGTAATTTTATTCCTCTTGAAGCATTGAGTGGTTTAGGTAAAGCCCTGCAGCCACATTGAAACATGATGCCGCTGGTTATGTTCCAGCAATGTTAACAGAACAATCTAGTAATCAGGTACTAATAGACTGATGTTTAAAGCCTTCCAAAAGGAAAAGGGAGAGCGGTTTGTGCAAATTAAACCAGATTTGAGGTCTTCCACTCCACATCTCATTGCAAATAAACACTAAATAGTCAAAATCAACCTCAGCTCAGTGCAGTAAGGGTTTGGCCATTAGCATGTGCTACTAAGCCTCTGTTTTCTTTCTAATTGTACATTAATTATTGGTATCAGTGTGAAGCATGATGTGTTTATGAACCTCAATCACATATATTGCTCTCCTTGTGATGCAGAATTAACAGTCTAAAAGTGCACCAGAGCTCATTTCCCTCCTGGGTGAATATACTGACTGTGCCATCACGAATAACCAACTCAAGGAGAGATTAGTGTGTCTGCTGAGAAAGGAGCAGTGTTTTGTTGACAAATGAAGGACTGTTGGAGCTTACTCACTGCCAGGGAAAAAGCATGTGGGGCAACAGTTTAACAGACACGAGGCACCATAATAACTCCACAACAGACTGAGGACTGTGGAGTTAATACTTTTTGCTGAAGTGTCACAAATGTCACAGAAATAAGAGATTCAAATCAACGACTTGCTGCAAGCAGTATGACTTTTTTCCCCTATTATCACTAACTTAGGGCGGCTCTGATAGTTTCTTTGTGTTTCATTGGTTTCCATGCAATCTTTAACAGTCACCACCCATATCAATGGTGCAATATACATGGAGATATTGAATCATACATTATTGCTCAAGGTGTTCAAACATCATTTCATAATGCAACTAGTATCACAGTGCTTTGTTAGCAGATGGATCTTTTGTGTTAATCCCGTCTGCCTACGTGTTTGTGTGGCTCTTATGTTAAATCTTTAGTTGCAGTAAGGTGCTGAATTGTTTTACACCAACACAGTGAAAGATATTTTCAGGCTTTTGTTTAAGGTAGGCTTTGCAAAATGTATTTTGTTTTTCCACGGGAGATCTTCCTCTGTTCTTCTAATGTGACCTAACAAGGTATGACTTTTTCTTTTTATTGTAACCGAGTTAGGAGAGCTGTTTATTGTTCTTCTTTGTTTCATAAAGAACACTAGTTTTTCACCAGTAGGTGGCTTATTTAATAGCTTTCTCTTGTGTTAGAGCTTTATTCCAAACAAAACCATATCCTTCTGTCGTCTAAGTGTAACGAAAATACCACCTTGTTTTACAATTAGTCTAATTCATACAGAAGGGGAAATGAATGGGGGTCTGTTGGGAACAGTCTGCAGAATCTGTCCCCTTTCCATCTCACTCCCTTCAAGGACAGCCTGGTGCTGCGTTTACCCTATATAAAACAACACTAAAGATGATTCTGATTATCCATGAGTCATGGAAGTATGCTAATCCTATTTACATCTGTTTTGTATATGGAAAAGGCCTATGTCACAGTTCTCCAAGGTATCTGGCAGGAGTTACTGTGGGTGTGTGAGGCAAGAGTTTCCCTCTGCCTGCTACAGAACTCTAATCAGCAACTGTATGCTGTAATAAATGGAGGGGAGGACTGAAATCGGACTGAGGATGTGTTGGAATATACTCCTATATGCCCTTTATTACACTGACTTTGTGCTTTTCTGCCAGAAAATACTGAAACTGTTGAAGTTAAGTTTATTCCTATATTTTCCTGCAAGTCATGTTTGACTTTGAGAGGATGATGGCTGTTGGCTTGGCTTTTATCTCTGTCTTAAGTATTGAGTGTCCTTCTCTTAAAAACACAGAATCACATGAAAGGGAATATCTGTTTCATGTATATCTAAGGTTTTATATGTGTACAAACAGCATTTGTGCAAACTATTTACCTCAACAATTATGTTAAATATATTTACCAAAAACAGGTAGAATTTAATTTAACTTGAAACCTTTTGAAGCTTCTGATTGTGACCATCATTTTAGACCATCTAAAGCTACTTCAAATAACACCTGCATATTTAACATCTTCCAAATGTTTTGTTAAAAAAATCAAACAAATAAATTGAAGAAATGCTAAGCTGGTATTTACAGCATGGCATCTGAGGTAGTCAAAAAATTCCCACTGGACTGTCTCTGATTAAGATGGGCAGGGAAACCCTGGAGGCTGCCAGCCATTTGGTCTTTGCACACCGGAAACTTGGCAGCATGTCCTCTTTCTTTATTTGTGATATTGACGTACAATATATCAAGGCACAACTGGGGCCTGGAGAGCAACACCAGAGTTTCTGGGGGGCTGCCTATTGTTTACAGATATGTTTTTGGGCTTTATTTCACTGTTTCCTCCTACTGAAATAATGCTGTTTTCCAGCTGAGTGGGATGCAGTTAGAATAAGATCCAGTGCCTTGAAATCCAAGACCATTTTTCTTCTCTGAACAAGGTCTCAGTTTTCTGTAACGCAAGCAGAAGTCTCAATGTGAAAGTAAGGGGGATTGTGACTTTGACTGTCAGTCTGATCTTTACACACAACATCAACTGCATATCTGTCTGTCTTTGGAGAATGATCTCAGCTATGTAGCTCTTCCTAAATTTTTTTCTTCAATTTTGTGTCTTAAATCTGGCGAAAAATGTTGGAGGCTTTGTGATTCTGGGATGTCCGTCCACAGCCTGTGTCTGTTGTGAACAAAATATCTAAGGGAATATATTTAGATATGTTTCAAATAACCACTTGGCTCAAAGGTAAACTGATTTACCTGACCTAACTGATTTTTTTTTTCTCTGTAGAACATTGTTTCAAAGACATCACAATGTTCTACAGAAACAGAACTCTGGCTGTTATTCCTTACCCTAATTTTGTGACTGCATTTCAAATTTGGTCAGAAAGAGCAAAGAGGTGTGTGGAACATGAACGTAATTTGCAGCTTCTGTGTAGCAAAATCCATGTGTAAGCCTCATCCATTAACGACAAAAGAGTCTGAACAGTCCGTGATGCAAACCTAAACCTGACTGGTTAGCAGGGACAAACGAACATGAGACATTTATTCATACTGTCCTGTGAAAGGCTTTTTCCCCCATGAGTTTCCGTATCCAAATCAAGAGTCTAGGCCATACAGTGCTGTGTTCTATGGATGTGGCAATGATGTGCTTGTTATGCCTGACAGTGTGAATAACTGTACTGGTTATAGAGAGAGAGAGAGAAAGAGAACAGTGGCAATTCAAACATGATGACTTGCCAGTCAGTATTTGTGCGTGTTTGTAGATTCATTGTAGGTATAAGCCTGCCATCAGGCGCCTGTTTCAGACAGCACATGCCTTCCCTCCTTCTGTCTCTGCTATCTGTTTTGCAGGGGCATCTTTAATGCATCTTTGGCTTAGTGCCGCCCAAGAAGATTGTGATTGGTTTAAAGAAATACAAACAAGACAGAGCTCCCGAGCTCTCCACACTGGAATGATAATGTGTTCATCCAGACCACCCTCTCCAGCTCTGACACAGAGTGTTGAAATTGGTCTGCCTATACTAGAGTATATTTGTGCTGACTTTCACCTTTGGTCAGAAATAAGATCAGAGAGGGAAGCAGGCAAAAATAGTAACCGCCTTGCACCAATTTTATGCCAGGGTGAAAAGTTCGGTGACCCTGCTGGACCTATTTTGCAGTTCCTTCTTTCCTTCTCGCCTTTTGGAGATTGCCAGAGAACAGACGACTAAGAAGAGAAATGGGTATAGACTGTGACTCAGCCGAGGGGCCACTTGTAAAAATTTGCTTGGGGCTACTGGGGGGACCTTGGGATCCACCCAGTAGCAGCTGCAGGAACCTGCTGGTGAAAATTAAGTTGTGACAATCTGTCTGCACCTGGAGTGAAGATAAAATGCAAGAATTAATTTATGTTATTTGGAGGTCCTCATGAAAGCAATTTCTGACAATGCCTGGGCTGTGTGTGTATGTGTGCATCTGATTGTCTATGTGACACATGCTGTTTCATTTTCCTCCAGCGCAGCCATTAGCAGAAAGAGTTGCACATCTGTGTATGCAGCAGGGAGATGAAAGGCACTTTGATCTGAATTATTTTGAGATTTCCTCATTTGAGTGAAGATATTTTCAAAAATTAAATATAGGCTATTCTTTGATCAAGGTTTTGTTTCTGACATTGTCTGATTGAGTTTTAAACATTTGTCTATTCTTTGATCTAAAAAACCTCTGCGCCTCTGTGGGAGTTAAATATGCATGAAAATGTGATTGTATAAAAAATGAAAATTAAACCCTTTGCAGGTTTATGTCAGAAGCCCCAGTGTATGTTAACAATATTTTGTGTTCTTGTCTGATGCAACAATATCATCCCAAATACCTGTCGCACTTCTTAAAGTATTTAACATAATTCATAACGATACAGACTATCTGTATGTGTCATGTACTGTTGTACTGTAATTTGTGATTTTGACAAAAATAACCATGAAACATAGGATTTTTGCATATATTGTCCGGATTAGTGTTGGTGCGCTCATGGCTGAAAGTGAGCAAGTATTGATGATTTGCATGTAAGGGAAAAGGGTGGTTGACAGAATAAAAAAATTCCTCATTTCTGCTTAGGATTTATGTCCGTCTATCTGTAAGCCTTCTCTTCTAAACATAGACGAGTCTTAACAGTCAAGCAGCTGTGCTCACAAATCTCCTTCTCTGTGATTTCTTTGATGAATATGCATAGATTTAGTGAGATCATCCCAGGCCTCCTGTTATGTGGGGTTAATTGTTTATGCCTGCATGCAGCATTCCCTTGCTCGTCTCCAGAAAGGGCTTTTCTTTTGTATCCTTTTCCAGCTGCAGGGGAAGCTGACTGTGCTGCTGAAAGTGAGAAATAAGCATTGAGATTAAGACCAGATGTCTGTCTGTTTGCTATTAGTCTTTTCTATCCAAATGTAATTACTGATTTTAGCCAGCAGAGGGCCTCAATGCAGCATAACATGCTCCATAGTATAAACCCAGTTTTTTATTCATGATGATGGAAGAAAGAAGGCCTGTGTTGCATTTTCCACTTTGATTCTTTGGAGAGTCTCAGTAGTTCCAAATGTGATTTTTTTTTTTTCACAGACTGCATTTGTAAGCCTTAGAAGCTGGTTGTGATAAACTGCACACTGTGTTCATTAAAGTGGATTTAAAATCTGCTTTTTGCTGTTACACACCCTCAGTAAACTGAAGCTGTTTTTTTTTTTTTTTTTCAGTTGGATTGAAGAGAGAGTTCATGCCAAAATCAAAAACACAGTAGTGTTTTTTTTTTTTTTATCAGTCTACACACAGTTTTTGTGTGAGTGTTGGGGATATCTGCCCTAGAGATTTTTACCTCCTCTCGAATATAATGGAACTAGATGAAACTTTGCTTGTGGTGCCAAAAAATAAATTAAAAAAACTCAACAGCAATGTCTCTTCTTTCTGAGCTACAATCATAGCATTGCACAGAAGGAACTGTACATCTGCTGAGGAGGAAGCATATGCTCCTTTAAAGCATATGTAACATTTATGGCATCCTTTCAAATGCATTACCAATAAAAAGGAATATAGTTAAAGATTGTTGAGAAGGCAGACATCGCTCCAACCGATATCTCCAACATTCGTCAACTCACATCAAAATAATCCAGACTGATGAATAAACTAAGAGGAGAATTATGCCTTTTTTGATTTTGTGGTGAATATTCCTGAAGTAATTTCCAGCAGTTTTTGTACTTATCCTTTGTGAAGTCATGCATTCTTCTTGTTATATTTAATCTTTTTATACTGTTCTGTAAATATTTTGTGTAACTCATAAATGTAGCCATTGGAGGGCAGTGTTGGGTTTGGCCCTAACATCCAAAACCTCTAACAACAAATATTGAAATCACAATCAGAAATTTACTGCTTCAATAGATTTACTTCTGTTAGAGTGCATGCAGATGGCCTTATACATCTGTTTATGTGAAAAGAGCATAGACTGCATAGAGAGGAGGGGTTTATTATACTTCTTAGACAATGTGCTGCACTTTTACTAACGGCCCATTTCCTGTTTTCCTTTTTCTCTCCCTCCTCGCCCCCACTCTGCGTGCTTGTTGCATCATCAATCCAGGTAAGTGGCACTTAAGTGTATTTTTCACTTAGAAAATAAAGAGCCTTGCCTCTGCCATGAGTAGGAGGATGACTGGGTGCATTTCACCTTGAGGTGTTTACAGTAGAGTGTGGTGTCCAGAGGGAACATTTCTTCCTACTGTCTTCCCGCTAACTGCTAGCTCTATTTTTATGGAAATTGCCTTTTACATGTGGCCCATGTTGTAGATTCTGTTGTCTCTTGTTTGTGTAGTTTCACCTTCCCTTAAAGAAAAGTGGAATTTGCACTTCAGTCAGCAAGGTTGAACCATTCACCCAGTCTACTCTCTGTCACTCTCTACTGTCTTTCCAAGTAATTTCCTCTCTTCTGATAATCTATGTGCTTGCCAAGGAGTTGATGTATTGCCTTGGTGACCCCTTATAACTCTACACCTGACACATGCAGCTGTTGGTCAGAGGGCGGAAACCAGGAGGGAGCTGCTGCAGCCGAGAAATTTACAGCAGATTTTCATGGAGCTTGTTTATGTAAAACAATATAATCTCTACACACATTTTTCATGGATAAGTTGGACCTGAGTGCATGGTCGTAGGCGTGCTGAGTTATAAAGTCACAGGACTTAAACCCGGACAGAAGTAGCTTGTTGTTCTTTTTCTCCGAGGATTTGAGTAATGCAGCTGCACCTACAAAAACAGCAGCGGGTGACCCAAGAGCAGACACTCCCTTTAAAAACTGGCCTCTCCCCCTGATGAGTCTGTTTTATACAATTATGTGAAATACTTTAGCCTGTTTCAGACATGATGTCGGCTAAATCCAGAGCTTAACAAAATTCTTTCATGCTTTAAAGTCAGTTTTGTTGATCTGAATGAGGAATATGAGGGTAGATGACAAGGGCAGAGATACATGATCGTGCCCAGCTCGTATCGGATTGAGTCACTGACTCAGTTGACTGCCCAGCACTGAAAGCTGTCCCCAATTTGTCAGCTGTACACACGCCCAGCCCTTGTTAAAGAGTGGCATTGATTGCCCTCATTTTAAATGTGGATTAACAGGGTGTTATAGTCGAGTGTCAAATCAGGATATGAGAAAGTTCAGCAGGGACACAGTTTGTCATGCACCAAGGCTCTGTACTCTTATTTTATTTAATAGCAGTGCTCACAGGTTTATCTGCACCTAGCACTAAAAATAGCCAGTAGGTACAAACTGGCCATTCAAGTGCTTACGAAGCAAAAATACAGTAAGTTTGTAATTCGTCCTGCACTATTTTGAAGGTTGTTGACAGAACAAGGGGAAGCAAATATCTCGAATGCCATTATGAAAGTAAATGCATATGACTCCCTGTGAGTGTGGAGCAATCATGTCCTGTGTCAGTGTTTTCAAGTTCACTGCTCCACTGTGTGCATCTGCAGGCCTGGATTAGACTTGCTGTTGAGACAGCAGTCAGGTTGCAGTTTTTGAGCTGTGGCCAATCCATTTCTTCAAGGATCCAGCTTTCAGTGTGACGTGTGATTTGTTTGTTGTGGTGTCTGCACAGAGGTTTGCATTTTTGCCAGGTTTTGTGTTGAGGCCCAACTTCTATAAAGTTTTTTTTTTTATGTATAACTGCTGTATTTACATGGTTTATGAAGTACAAAGTATGCATCTTAAAGTAAATGCAAAGGTCGCCGAAAAGTAGGCTGAAGGACTGAATACGTAACATCATAGGTTGTTGTTTAAAGCACGTCTACTTCACATGACTGAAACTGCACACAGGAACTGGAATATGTGCTCTCCACAGTGTTTGTTTAGTCATCTGCTGTTTGCTTTTATGCAGCCTGAAGATGATCATATTTGACAGTTCACAGCACACGATGAGTGTTTTTGTGCATGCTACAAGAGAGCTTATATGGTAAAAGAAAAGGCTTGAGAAAATGATGATTGTGATTGAAGAAATGTACTTGAAATTGTTAGGTAACACACATGTCACAGTAAATAGCACCCTGCATGATTACAGGCAAACAAACAAAGTTTTCTCCACAAATCTTCCTTCTTGTTATTTCCAATACAGATAACTTTCTGAAGTCATACACAAACTTGCACAAACTTCCTGTGACTCTCGCTTTCTTTCCCTCTCTGTCTCACAAAGTATCTTGTTCTGTCACTCTCATGGCTGACCCACTTCTGTTGGTCATCTTTTCTATAATCAGTTGGACCGATGTCTGAGCGAGGCAGTGCTGTCCCATCTCTCTGCTCACGCTAGCAGCTATATTTGCCTGGGGACTAGAGGAACTAGAGCTTAACAGATCCTTTATTGCATTTCATTACAATGTCAGCTAAGTGCTGCCATTCTCTCAATCTCTCTGTCGATCTGGAGTTAAAGCATTTTTCCTTCAGCTGCAATTGTGGTTGTGGATTTTCCTCCAACTACAGTATGCCCATGTCTTTTCCTGCTGAAGTTTTGGATGATAGACAGATCAATACCGCCCATCACCATGGGTGGTATTATTTGTTTGTGGCTTGGTTTGATGAGATTGGATTTTTCTCCCATATTGAGGGCACGCACACACTCCTCTCTAAGGGAGTGACACACACACACACACACACACACACACACACACACACACACACACACACACACTCACTGTGCAAAGAAACTTTCCATGACATTATTGGTTTTATCAGAAGTAGGCCAAAGCAGGAGCCTGGCCCTCTGGCAGGCCTACTGAGCATGCTCAGCACTGCTGAAGGCTAGGTAGTGGATCTTCTACCACCATATTTCTCTGTCACACACATATTAAACAATAGAAAGAGGGACACCTCGCAGGATGCAACTATTATTGTTTTTACTATTGATTTTCTGTCTACTTTCTACTGTTTAACTCAACAGAGACAGATTTACCAATTTTTTGTGTGTGTGTGTTTTCATAGTATATCTAAAATATGCTCATGCTCATTCCTAGATGAATTAGTTTTTGCAACTGGAAGTAGCTTTCCCATTTACTCTGAGTATTACATTCAGAAATCAAGCATTCATTTTGTAGTGTACATTACAAAACTGTTTAGAATTACTAAAGTACCATGGAACTGGGGTACAGTGAGTTTCTCTTTCATCTCACATCTCTTTATCTCTTTATCAAGGTTTTTATTGAAATTTAAATACACTAATTTTGTTCATGTAACACACATAGACATGTGTTTAAAAGTATGTATTAAGAACCAACATTTGTAGCTACAAGATCACTGAGAGAAATCCAAATTCATTCTTCCCTCAGGCCTCTACAATAGCCATTGCTATAGTAACTTGCACAACCTCTGAGTCTCACTCTCTCAACTAAAAAGGCTCTCATTCTGTCTGTGCATGTAGTTGCACCTGTTGAAGCACTTCTGGGGCTGTGACTAACTAATTCAAAAGAAATTCTTTACCATTTCAGCTCTTTGTTCCCATTCATATGCATTTAGGCAATGAGCAGGGTCATCAAATAAGTCAGTGTCATAAAACTTCAGGCTTTTTATAGCAGGGTGATGGTATTGTTGTCCGTGAACAGTTGAGTTGAATAGACAGAATCATTCAGTTCTTCAGCAGTGAGGGAGGTAGTCATGAGAGAAAAAGTGGTCTTGTCGGCAGTCAATTGTTCTGCAGGCTGTGATATATGGAACTCTGATGTAGATCTGGAGTCATTCCCTGAAAGATAAAGTTAGAATTGCTTAGAAGGGAGATCAATGTTATGTTGTGAATGCATACATGTTCATTGTTTGTTACATGTTGACATGCATTGACTCAGGTCTAGTGCAGCGAAGTCAACTGCAGTCATGGTATAAAGTTTGCTTCAGCGATGTTGCTGTACTGTATATTAGATGTTCGAGCAACAGAAGCTGATTCTGAATGTGATCTCCATAATCAATCTGAAAGTACAAAGTAATCTCTGGAGGGAAATGAGCTGATAGAAGGGGTGATGGTACATGCTGCGCTGTGCTTCACCATTGCTGTATAATCATCAGTTTTTTAGTTGGCAATGGAGGCTCCCCGTGTATGTAGATGGGGCTTGTGTTATTGGCACTATCAAATCAGCACCATGGCCTACATTATCCACTCCCAACAGGCTCATTACACCCAAAGACAAGAGTTGATACATTCATTAGGCTCACAATGAACTGTGTGCAGCTTTTATGCATCCTCTGTGGCAGCTGAAAGGCCTGTCTTATAACACTTCTCAGATAGCATTTATCTGCAGTGGAATTGACAGGGTCTGTGTAGTTTCTGGGGCTGTAACTGTTTGTGTATTCGTACCTATTGACATGGTGTGTGATCTGGCGGGGGGGGGGGGGGGGGGGGTTTAACAGTCC
>JAOWBC010000049.1:4616684-4632673 GCA_028566105.1 Hypoplectrus providencianus | reverse complement strand
CCATTATGGAATGTGAGGTCACACTTGCGGAATGCTGACATCAAGTTGTAAAATGTCAATGAGTCCGGTTCACGCAGCCAAACACAGAATAAATAATATGTATATACCATTATCCAAAGCATGTCCTAATACGTAAAATGCCAAATGCCAAATGCCAGAAATACTAGGATGTCCTACTGCATCCGGTGGCATTTTGCAGTATCAATGCAGCATTCTTTTCTGGTTACACTGTCTCACAATCCCTTGCACAGTTTTCCATTCAGCAACAGAGAGAGATTTCTGTATAAGACCACAACAGTGTGTCGGCTGTGCTACGTTGTTGTTGGGTATTTGAAGGAAAACACATCCACAAACATTCAGCAGCATCACACAGATGTGTTGATCTCCAGCATGATAGATATTTGAGTACTATGTGGCCAGTCGCCAAGTTGTACTTGTACTAATTGAAACATTCCTAATGCGTAAATTAATTGTTTATATTCTATTTAGGTATTTTTTGTCTTCAATTTCAATGCATTAAAGAAGATTTAGAGCCTATTGTAAACTGTTGACTTTGGGAAAGTGTTTGTTCGGTGTTCATACGGAGTAATTCAGAAGTGTTTGGATTTCCATTCTCATCATAAAAAATAAGGATCATTTATTGAACATATTGTCAGCTGACGTTTGACCCACTTTTACTTTAACAGGTTAATCCCTTGTTATTACTGTTCAGTCTTTGTATCTTCAATTGATATATCTGTTTTAGTTCTCCATATGCATGCTTATACTGTTTTGCTCAGGGTCTGTGCTTGGGTTAATGCTGCTGTAATTTCAATAACAAATTTCCATCTCTGATTGAAATACCAGTTCTCTATACCAATCATTGATTTATTTATCCTGAAATAGTCCCCAGCCTGCATTCATCCAATGCCAGGGGGTGACTCACCAAGTCGTGGTGGTGCATGTTAACTAATTTAAAAATAATAGCTGATTAAGAATGAATTTGAATTATACGATACTTAAAGAGAAATGCTGGGACGTAATTTATGAACACTGTGTTCAAGTGACAGGTTATCTGAAATGGTAGGGAGCCCAGACCTTACCTCCAGTTACAGTGTTAGTGTTGTAATGTATGAACACGAACATCTTCTTGGATTGATATGCAATGCCAACCATACTTCTCCCATTATCTCCTTCCTTTCCTGTTAGCCTCAGAACTTACCATTTAAATGACTTGATCAGATTCCAACAATCTTTTTGAGCTTTTTCAGGACCTAGTATGACACACTTATTGTCCTTCTTCAAAACTGAAGCCCCACAGATTGATGCTCTGCTTACCCCGAAGGTTTTTGTGTTTATCTTGAGCAGTTCAACTATAAATTATTCATAACCAAATAATTACCTCTGTGTTTGGTTGCCTCCTTGTTGTAAACACAAAGTTGATAGGCCAACGCTGTCAGTTTTATGATCCGAGATGTAAAGCAACTATGAATATCTCTTGAACAACCAGGGTTGGGAACCTATGAACCCTTTGCTGATAGTGAATTTAATGAAAAAAGAAAGTCAAGCCTCTCAGCAAGTAAGCAGTCTGGAGTTGGCTAAGTTGTGATGAAGGGGGCAGGGCTGAGGGCTCATGCTACAGCGCATCGCTATTGGTGTTTTGACTTGCAGACTTTGGAATTTGTGACTGTCAGTGCTGCCAAGGCCCACAAAGCAGCCTGAGCAGTGGAGCGAGTCAGTCCGACCCCTCTGTTCTCTCTTGACCTTCTGATGTCACTCACCAGGGTCACTGTGCTTGAAAAACAGCGTGGGTTCACTGATCTGCAGGCCTAATTTTCCTCCCACTCTTTTGCTTTATCACTGTTGTGACACTAATATCTTGCTGTAATCCCAGGGCTGCACATCGTCTGAGCTTCCAGCTATCTGCTCCTGTACTGGCTGGAGACAGATCATAGAAACAGCCTATCGATTTACTATGTGTCATTATCACAGTGATTTTTGGCCTGCTCATGTAATTATGGTCAGTGGGGTGTTGTAATTCGCAAGAGGAATCAGCTCTCCTAAACTTCCTGGCAGCCTGAGGGACTTTGAGTTTGACTTCCTCATTGATTGGTCCATTTTGTTAGCCTCCACAAAAATAGCCACATTCTCCTGATCTTTTTTTTAATTAGTCTTTTTTGAAGTGTGCTAGTGTAAATACCTTTTTCTTTTATTATCCTGACAAAAAGGCATTGAGGAAAAAATCATGGATAAAACTGCTAAGAGAAGTCTGTATCTTTACATTCTGTGCTCTGTGAAGGACATTTAAAAAATAAAACTAAGAGTCATCCAGGCTGATAACCATAGCAGTGACTGGAAACAGGCTAAAGGTTGTGTATTGCAACTACAGTCTAACACAAACTAAGAAACATAATATGAATAAGATGTGTGAATGTCTGAAGGAACCACCTAGAATAAGGTGAACAATTTAGAATAAGACCTGTTTGGAATATCCAAACAAAATATGCTGTTTACATGAACCGTGTCCTGCTCAGAATATTTTCAGATTTGGAATAATAGTGGACTATTTGTGTAAAGCGCATTCAAATGTAGCCAGTGAAAAGTGTCAGTCATTAGGTGTTTTGAGAAAAATACTTTCAGTTCAGTATCAGATGCAAATGCTTTCATCTCTGTAATCATGACAGACAATAAAAACCTGTCTTGTGCTGGGATTTCTCAATTCCCAACAACCCTGTCTCTATCACAGGGATGGAAACAGCTCAAGAGATTTCTTTCTGCTACTCTGTTCTTTGGGAATCATCTTAAATAGCATCAATCATGGCTGGTATCTTCCCTGGAGCATGCCATGCTTTGTCATAAATTAGCTAGAAGTCCTTTGGATGTATCTCAAGTTATCTAGTGCTTCTTTCCAGAATTCACTTCACTGCAGATAAAACTGATGATATTTGCATGCATGTGATCCCATTGCTTAATAAGCAGGAGTTTATATTCATTGTATATTTGACCTCCACGAAGTCCTCTGTTGAGGGAAAAAAGTAATTTTCCGATTCACTGATGTCACTTGGGTGACTAGATCTTGGTCTTTTGTCTGTGGATAATGACCACTCAGGCACCTAGGAGCTGGTTGTTTCTTTTTTCAGCTCCATTTGAAACACACAGCTAATTACTGGAGCAGAAGACGCCCCTTTTTCCCCATACACACACACCAAGAGGGTGGCCATTTCAGCCCATCTTCTCACTGGCTCCCTGAAGACCAGCTGGTAACGGAAGTGTTTATGCATGCAGTATTCTTTCGCTATCACTCAGTTGGAACAGAGGCTCCTGCCGAGTTCTGGCAAATGCTCTGATTTCCTCTGCCTTCTTCACCACCAACCTCAGACTACTTTTGCCTGCAGCCAATGTACCTGCAGCTGTTCAGAACACCATCAGGTAATAAGCTGCACCTCGGTGACAAAGGAGAGTGTGGGAGTGTAGGTGGAAGAGGAAAGAGTCAGAGACGAGAGCGAGTGGGCAGGTAGGAGTGGATCCTCAGAGAGTGGATAAACATGTGAACACTTAGCAATTCCCTCTCTCTTCCCGTCTCTCTGTGACTCTGTGTGGGCAGTTAATGAGTCTGAAAGCTTCTCCTCGGCATCTGTCAACTGAGAACCGGATGAAGCCTCTAGTGCAAACTGTAGCTGAAAAGAAATGCTCTGTTGCTCATTGATAATTGGTACAATGAACAGTATAGGAGAAGGTTTTTCCTTTTTACTTGCCACTCTCTCTATAGACTAACCTCTAGGTTCAGTTGCCCTGTACTGTACTTCCCATGACACAGTTTCTTTGTAACGTGCACAACTAAGCAATTTAGGTTGTGAATGCTTCAAATAAGAAAACAATTATCAAGCAAGTTGTATGCACCTCAGCTGTTCACACTTTGTAGTTATGAATCGTTTTGCATTAATTAATCTACCTTTTGGTGTGGAAACAAAAGGTCCATTAACACAAAACAAATGCTAAAAACATAAAGCAAACAGTGGCCTGAATAAATAGCTCACAGATGACTCATCACCTGTCCACACAAAGATTGAGAACATTTAAGCTTTTCAAAGGTGGTCCTGTAGATGTCAGGGCTGTGGTACTGGATTGTGTTATGCTGTATAGGTGTTGTTGCTATTGTTCATAGTCCCGGTACCTTCCCTCAGACAGTGCATCGTTACTTTACAGGGCCTCGGGATCTGACCGCCAGACAGGAGTGCTGGAGCCAAACCACTCTGCTGTGATAACATCAACACATCTGAGCCTTCCCACCATGTTATCCTTACGCTGTCATAAAGCCTAATGGTGTGTAGCCATAAAATGGAGTGTAGTTAAGTTTTGGGTTGAGATGAAACAGAGTTTGTATGACCTTGGTATGGTCATTCACCCCGCTCCCCTTCTTACATTCTTGGAACAGTAGTTAGGTTTCTCCTACTCCCACTGAATGCCTGATGAGCTGCTGTAAGAACATTATTTTTCTACAATTAAGGCTGCACTTGGCATGTGTCCTAATTTATAAAAGGGGGAGTACAACAAATAGCCAACAGTTGTAATCAAAACAAATGCTCAGCTGCTTTGTGGATTGTAGCTAATTTTACGAGTGCTTTTGGTCTCTACACAAGAGGTTTTTCGCCACAAGGCACCAAAAAGTAAAACACCTTGAGCAATTCAAGTAACAGCATCTGTGATTTTGAAACCAGCTTGAAGTTACAGTGAGTGAGAAGTAAGGAACAATGTCTAGAACAAATTGATAAAGCTCACGCTGCTGTGCAGATCAATCCAGTGAAACTGATGCACTTTTGTCTGCAACCACAGTCTGGTTTTTCATAACAATGCGAATGGTTTGACAGTGGAAACAATTTCTTTACAACAGTACAGTTGTTTGATTTGGACACTGACAGCAAACATTGATTCTGTTCCCCTTGAATAAAAAACAGGCTCTCCCATGGCAGTACACAGCACATACACAGATGGCTAAACAGCTTGCTCCGACTTTCCCCTCTGACACCTTTTTGTGGGCGTTGGAGCACAAGCTTCAAGATTTGCCACAGATTCATCTTTTATGGATTGGGTTACTAAATATCATATCACATATCCTCCAGATACCCGGTCCCCACTCTCTCTGCTTTCTCTCGGGGTATGGTGTCCATTCTGTGTCCCAGGTGGTAGCTATATCCCTTACCTCTAAGCTCCAGCATGGGAGGCCCTCCCTGGAGGACCAAGGATAGCTGTTGGACTGTGAATGTTTTTCATGTACCCCCCCTTTTCCCTGCTTTATAATGGAAGCATGATGCATTATTAATGTAGCAGAGCTGGTCAAGGCAGTCCACATGTTACTGATGGTGTTAATACCTGCAATGCCTGTTTTCTGTTTTCAACGCATTAAAAATGCTTTTAGTATTTATGTTCAGTTTTTGTTTAAACTCACTGACTTTGAGAGCTACAGTAGCCTCTTATGTTGAAGTAACACTAAAAGAAAGGAGCTGGGGGAGAAAAGAAGCTACCAAGAGCGTATTGACTGTCTCTGGGTGTCTTCCTGCATCATTGACTACACCCAGCAGGTTGATGAGTGGAGGAGCTGTTTAGCTTCTAGGCCTGGGCCGAGGTCATTGTCCGGGCTTTCATGTCTTCAATAGCTGCAGGCTCCCTGCTGAACCTACTTGATATTCAGTTCTTTCTCTCACTTCATCCTATTCAAACCTAACAAGCATCAACCAGATAGAACAGCTCCAGTAACTTGAATGGGCATGAATGAAAACCAGGGCCTAAGATACAGTGTTAAAATTCTTTTGAACTGCGGCCATAATCTTTTGCAACAAATTCACCGCAGCTCTATCAGGATGATTCGGAATACTTTCACGATGAGCCTTTTAAAGCCTGATGCAGCTCCTTTTTTTTCAACATACTCCTTTGTCAGGACTTGCTGAAGAATGAGCTGAGGGAGGTGCAGCTACCCACATTCATATGTAAGGCAGAAAATGCCAGGAATAACACAGCGCACTGTGAAAATAAAGCTCAAAATTCATCTCCGTGTTATGTTATTGACCTGCCTGGATACAGTCCTAAACAAACAGTAGAACAACTTTAAATGTGGGATATCGTGTCACGTCAGTTCTTCCATGTGGTTTTGTAATAATGGAGTGTCCCGTATTTTTCCATGCATTTCTCCCACGTGTGGAGGAGTTTGTAAATTGCTTGTAAAGAACATATCCTGCCTTTCAAAAAATATAAAAAATCATGTCCCCACCAACACTGTGTAGCTGCCCTGTCTCCCACTGTGTGCGTGTCTATATCCTCTTTTCGCTCGGGTTATAATTGTGCTGGGAGGGAAGGGAATAATAAAAGCGCCAGTGGCCACCTTGCTTTCTTTACATCCGGACCGTGACATCACTGCCTCTCGGGTTTCAGTGTGTCTCTACTACGGGCGCACGCGGCGCAGCAGTCAGCGCGAGTGCTCCTGCCCTGTGAGCACAGCAGCAGCAGCAGCAGCGGACCGAGCGCACTTCACAGCACACGCCTCTGCAAAGTAAAAAAGAAACTCTCACGTCGTTCACGTTTGGATAAAAACAAAACATAAACGGCTCCTTGCTTTTTGCCACGTTTGACTTCATCGTGATTGTTTAACTGCCTGGACGTTTAATGGAAGCTTTTCACTGTAAGTAAAAATAACCCTGCAGTGCTGTCGATGTGTGCGACATGCATTACATTCCACGCGCTGAGCGGGATTTGCCGTGAACGCGATAATGCTTTAGGTGTTTGGTGGTGTTTTAACTGTGCGGGCGGTGATGGCTGATGCTATCTAAAGCCTTAGACGATGCAGCTCCTGTGATTGCCCTCTGTGTTGCAGTTATAACCAGCTCCTGCCAGGCTCCCACTCAGCGTTTTGTTCCTCATGGCGTTATGTGCAAACAGCGTCTTATGCACAGGACATTACCAAACACGGATACCCATTTTGTCATCCTTTTTTTTGTCAAGACTCCTATGTGTTGTTATCCTCGATACGTGGAATTCATCTGGCATATAAAGGCTACATTCCCAATGTATCTTCTGTATTAAGTTTCAGATAAAGAGAAACAAATCTGGTTCTTTTCCATTCTCATAAATGGTGCATCTTAGGGCTAACACGCACGTTGTAACGCAAAAGGAAATTGCAAATTTCATTTTATCTGTCATAGTTTTAAAATCTCATATTCTGTTGGTCAGTAAAAGCTAAGCCTCAGGAGTTTTGAGTGACTGTACACAACAGTGAAAGCAACCCCCCTGGAGGGAAAATTACTTTTGACTTTCTCAGTTTCTGTATTCTGTGTAGTTTTTCCCCTGAATTTCAGTGCAGTCTGGCTTTGATGCAATTCTTTTTTTTTTTTTTTTTTTTCAATTAGAGGAGAGCTCATGTCCTGCAGTTTTGATACATTATTGACAGTCACTGGAAACAGCATTTACATTTCTAGTTGTCTAGTTTTGGCCATCACTTTGATGTAGGCAGTCCTGAATGAACTTTGCATCAGATGGTTATTTTTTGTCCAGTGGGTCTGGACAATCTTTCAAAGCTTCTATTTATTTATCAGTCAGTTAAGCCATAATTATAGCAGTGCCCACAGTCGCCCCTGTATTGACCTAGACTATGTCCTGTCTTTAATAACCAATATAGACCAGATTACAACCACTTTATCTGCTAGGAAATCTGCATTTTATTGTATTTGCCTTTTTGATCTTGTGGTTTATGCCACTATTCTCAGAAACAGACAGGGAGCAGATGAACCTGCTCCTCACTATTCAGTGTTCTTTGGCATGATGTTTGCTTTCTTAATTTTGTTCAACTCTCATGTGTGGCTTAAACCATGTACAAACATAATCTATGGAGCTTGCTTCTATTTTCTGTGTATGTTTAAAAAAATATGTAGAATCTGAAATCTATTATGGCCCTAAAAGTCAGCTGGGATTACACACATCCCTAGTTGAGCGGTTACGGATAATGAATGAATGAGCGAAAACCAGTTTGATTCGTCATGTTTTGATTGAAGTATTTTAGTCTGGGCTTGTGGTCAAGACTCTGTCTGTATGATCTCACTGATTGATTACTAAGTAGATGTTTGCACATGGAACAGTTGCTTGTGATGTCTAACTAAAGCTCGGTGTGTCTTTTAAATGTCACAAAGTTATCGTAGTGTGGTTAAGCATGACTGCAGTGCTGCTATCACTGTACAAGGCCATAGATGGGGATGACACTTGTTAAACCCACATGGAGAAAAGGAACTGGAACTTATTCACTTTCCCCATGAGCTCATTTTGTGACCATTGTCCTCAATGTTCAGTGTTTCCTACAGACTTGGAAAACACCGATGTTACAGCAATGTTTCTAGACAAAAAATTATTTTGGGTGTTTAGCCTTTCATCAAACATTTCACTAGAGATCAAAATATCATTGCAAGTTTTTTAAGGAAGTATTTTTTCCAGTCTTTATGATTTCACATAAAAAATTCACCTCTATTTTACAAACCTTTGAAACATTCCAGTTTCAGCCAAAGTGTTAGAAAAGTTAAATACAAATTGTAAGATGGAGCCATTTTATTCAGTTGGACAACCTGAATAAACTGTATTTATGGGAGAGTGATATCATTAAAAAGCAGGTCAGCAGTAATAGAGATGTACAGATGCCCTGTTATTGGCTACTGGTCCAGCCCCAGCAGCACTGGCTCCTGAGCAGAAGACATCAAGGGGAGAAGAAGGGTGGAGCTGCATTTGATTTAAGGCTTTGAGTCATGAGAGATAAATAAGCAAAATGGTAAAAACTGCAGTGAGATTTCCTCCCCAATATTCACTCAATGTACTGGTGGTCATAAACAACCCTGTCATCCTTGTAGAACATTTGTAGTTTTGCTGAGATATGGTGAAAAGTAATGTAATAAGCCTCCCTCCAATATGTTTTTAGTTTCTCTATTTAATACTAGATCATACATTTGCACAGTGGAGGCAGCAATCTGTATTCATACCTTTTGCAAGAACATTTCATTAAAGGCATGACACTAGGTAATCTGTTTTCAGCATTTTCATGAATGTTTTTCAATAAATGTGCCTCCTTAGTACAGTTTGTGGGGAAAAAAGAGAAATGATCATTTAAAGGAAATGCCTTCCCCATATCACTTAAATTCTATTCTTTAAGTGTGCAGCTTTACAGCCGTTCATCCATCTATTTCTTTAAGGAGATGACCTTGATAAAAAGAGTGTGAGTACTATTTTTGGTGCTTCTGCTCTTTGTCCTGCAATGGACCTACATATCATGCTAGTCTGCCTCACTTTTAGGACTTTAAACACATACATCATCATCATCATCATCATCATCATCATCATCATACAGTACTTGTGACAGACTGCCTTTGGGTTCCCTCCAAGTATTAATCCTCCTTGAAAGCCATATTGAATGCTAGCCTGTTGTTGTCTTTAATGAAGCCTGAGATTGAGCATTGTATGGTTAACAATGGGAGTTAGAAACTGTAGATGCTTAGTAATTGTAATGTTTGAAATTTCTGTTTTATAAATAGACATTTAAGGAAACAATCCTTTTCTGTATTGAGGAACAGTTGTGACATCTTGGCCCCTGGTCAAAGGGTCACAGTGATGTTTGATTTGGTTTAACTACAGTTAAACAGTTTAACTTCCCCACAAATTCAATGGGACTTTCAGCCTATGTTTTATTTTTCTTGAGAAGGCAGCTTGTTTCCATGGCTCCGAAATATTCTTGAGTTGCCCGCTCAGCTGTGTCACCTTGACACACTTTGCACACAGTCACAGCTGCTCTGAGAGGGCTGCTAATTGAATTGTTTGTGAACAAAATCTGATTTGTAGCCCGAATGAGCAGCTGTTTTCTGTGGTTAAGGGAAAAGGTCTAAGGTGAAAGTCAAGGCGTCAAATGCATACAGCTGAAGCTACCGACTGTGTTCTCCATGATGATTGTAATATGATACAAGTTTTCCCCGACATTGCGTTAAATACATGTACTCAAATTAGAAAGACATTACAGAAGTCCAGTTATTGCCATTTTGTGATAGAACATTGCTTCATGCTGCCGCATTGCATTTCATGTGGCCTCCCGGGGACTGCAAAGCCCCTGTTTTGTCTTTTTTTTGTCTTTTCTCTTGTCCCCCCACCCCCACCCCCTACATGCCCACTCACAAACTGCCTATTCTGCTTATTCAGCTCAGCTTTTGTCAGGTGGGCTATTCATACCTCTAGTCAATATCCATGAGGTATTGAGGAGTTCCACCACAGCCAACTCTTTTTATGCCAGTTAAGAATACTCACCTGATAATGTGAAAGCTTTATTCACTAATCACTGGCCTTGCCTAACGCTGTGTCCAAGTTCCTTCCTGTGTAATAGGATTAGATTTATGAGCATTAACAAGAGAATTAATTATCGCTGAAAGGCTCTGTTTGCTGATTTGCAGTTGGATTTGTTTAAATGACCAAGAAGTTTTACTGCTGTACTCTTGTAGACATTTCTAGAGATGTAATGGCATTAAAAAAAGTGTCAAAACTGTGTGCGAGATCCTGACAATGATGGAGATTTAAATGTCACAATGAGATATATGGGCTAAGGAAGCCGTAGCTGAAATGTGTACCATGCAGTCTGGGCAAAATGGTATGATTTCACTCACTCAGCACTGCTAAGATAAGGGTGTGAACCTACTGGGCAATGTGTGCTAAAATCTTCTCACTTATGCTGCTGCGAGGGCTGTGATTAAAGCATTGACTGCATTGAGTATCTGTCATTAAATCATATCCTTGGGAAAGGAGGCCTGATCGCCTGATGGCTCTGACCTGCATGGTACATTTATATAGTAGTATGCCCAGTTGTTAAAGGTCTTGAGGCAGCTTAAAGGGCATTTTATTAAAGATTATTAAAATACATTTGCTATGGTGATGCAGTATTTATCTATAGAAGGAGTTGTGAGGACCAACAACAGCATGGTTTTCTTTCCAAGAGGTTTTCCAAAGTTAACAAGCAGTAGTGAAAAGCACAAAAACCTTCACATCACTGCATGCCATAGGATTCGATTTCAACTGATTTCCTGCCTGACGTTTAGAGCGCACCTTCATGCCTCGAAATAGACACTGGTCAAATAGTTTTTGATGTATGTGATTTATCGTCTTATAGTGTCATTCAAAAACTCAATACCCTTCTTCTGACTTTGATTTCCACTCCAGCAAAGTGTAGAATATTTTCCATTTGCCTGTTATTTTTTTTTCCTCAGGCCCCACATAAAATTTGGCTGCAAGCAGTTTAGAGTCTTGTTGATGACTTGTAGATAAAATGTTTTTTTTTTTTTATGTAAGACAACATGAGGAAATCCCCTCTTGTTTTATAGTCATCTCACATGGAAAAAAAATATCCAGAAATACTGTGGAGACCGTGTTTTTATTTTTTCTTCCGTTTTCTGTTTTGCCTCTACAAAGTAAGGCTGTAACACAACCACAGGGACAGGGGTAGACAAATGCCACACCTAGAACTGACATGATTTTTCTTTAGCTAGTTGCACACCTCAAAGCATTCCATGTGATATGGGATTTTTGGGACTAATACTGATACAGATTTCATCTCGGAAAAAACCCACAATTACTAATATGGCAACAGAACAGAGCTGCATGAAAATAGACCTTTTTTTTATAAAGAACACTGAAACAACTATTCAAGGGCACTCAGAAGTATATTTTCATTAACATAACTTTAATAAAGAATTTATTTTTTCCTAGTGAAAATAGTGCAAAATTAGCATTAGATATTTTTGAGTTCACAGATGACACGAACAAGCTGGAATGCGAAACCAAATGTTTGCCTCCACTTCCTCTCTTTATAAATGTATCAGGGAAGGACCTGAACTCCAACTTTGGTTTGGCTTTCAAGTAAAATGATACCACGAGGGAGCTTCCAGTGGTGTTAAAACCAAATGATATGTTGTCAAAACTCATAACGACCTTTCCCCATCTCTCTAATGTAAAGATCCTTTTTGGTGCCTCTCAGATGTTTGTGGTTAAACTGTAGTAGAAGGGGAGTGAGGGATCAAAGTCCCACCCAGGACAATAAAAGCTAAGCCTGTGGAGGGTTGACCCCCAGACTTTAAGCTCTTCATTACTGCAGCTCACTGCTAATTATTGTGGACAGGTTAGTCCTGGACTCAGAAAATTGCCCAACCCTCCTCACTACAGGGTGGTCAGCTCTGAGTGCCACTCCTTGTTTTTCATTTCTATCCATCTGAGTTCAAGAAGCAGGGAATCTCTTGGTGCCCTTCACCCCTACACACCCAAGAAACCAACATCTCCCTCTGGAAAACAAGAACAAACCCTAAACGAATAGAATACAATGTTTTTGACCTGAAAATGTTACCATATGCTCCCCTTACTGTGCAGCCCCATGATTTTATGCTGACTTAATCTTAACTGTAGTGACCACAGACCACATCCTCCAACACATGTGTGACCATTACAAATGGTGCTATGAGCTAAGATTAGCCAGCAGAGGTATTTTGAAAAACACATTTACTCAGAAAGAGATTTTGAGCTGTTGGCTATGCAGCATCAGTTGTAACAATGCCTTCTGTCATCAACTTTGATTATATTATCATCCAGTGATGTTTTCTGAGGGCCCGTATGGTGTGTTAGACAAGGCAACCAGCCCACATATTCTGTCAATAATTGTTTTGCAATATAATCCTGTCATATTTGCAATCAGCTATTGATGCCATGTGGAGGCAATAAAAATGGTTTTGAAAAATATCCGTATCTGCAGTGTGGGTTGCCTTCATCTTTTTTTTTTCCCAGTGTCAGAATGGCTGTCACAGCAGTGGTATTCTAAATGTCACTTCTGTAAAACATAAAAAAAGGATAACAAAATAGCTTAAAGAGTAGTTCAAAAGGACCACGGATTGTCAAGGCCTTCTGTAGGTTGTCCAAAAGGAGATTTGTGTCCTAAACAGGAAAATGTGTATGGCTGTTACTCATCCTTCCTTTTTTGGCCTACACACAGAAACAGCCATCATGTTGCATCACAGCCCCCATGTTATCCGCGCAGGTTGACTGTCCTCCCATTCCACACGGAACATGCTGGGAATGTTTAAGACCTTCTTAAATAGCTTCCGTCCTTATAGGTATATGGGCTCTTCGTCACACGACCCACTCCTAAAAACACTGACCTTGCACACGTGTCAGCTAACACATCTGCAAAAACTTCTTTAACATCAGGAGGGCCTTTTAACTTTATGGATGTAACCCTTAGATCCCTGGTTAACTTCAATGTGGAGGTGATATATCTACTAACAGCTTCTAATACTTGTCTGTAAAGTTTTATTTTAGGTTCATGTTCTTGTAGCTTAACAGATAAAACTAAAGTCCAACATTGACCTATTATTAACTTATCTTACCTTCAGTATGTTTGCTCTCTCCACCTAAGTTGACAGGGTGAAGTTTAGTACTCTAGACCTGGGCAAGATTTTGCACCACTGATCAAGTCAAGTGTCCTATCAAAAGGACCCTATGAAAAGGCGTTGTTAATGGGGTGTTGTCTTTTAATCATAGTGTTTTGGTCCGAGGCCAAGTTCCAGTTTCAAGTTTCTCTGGCTAACTTTTTAGCAAACACCTGTCAGAAACATTAGGAGAATACAACCTGGGCATCATGTTGGAACCCTACAGACTGAGTAGGGACTTCCATTCTGTTGAATGCAAATCAAATGTTTAGGAGCCTCCAAGCTGTGGTTTGGTCTGTCTACTCCTTTAAAAAAATATCTTGGTCTCTTTTGGCAAGGTACAGGCGATGTCGGACTTATTTTCTTTGGCTGTTTTTATTTGTTATTTGCTTGGGTCATCTTGTGTCATGTGTAAAGAGCACATACTTGCCGTACCACCATTTAGTGCCTTTGGAAGCTAACCACAAGGATTGTAGAGCCAAAACAATGAGCTGGAAGCAGATGATTTCTGCAAGGAGCTACAGACTGGGTGTTGATTCCCAATAGAAATGGCAAAACTAGCAATCCTTCTATATTACACAAAGTTATCTAATATAGTGTTTATACATGTGTTGCATATGATTCTTTAAAAGGAATATGGTGATAAATCACTCCACTTTATTGTAGCAACGGCAGTGCAAGCATATGGGGTAACTCAATACTTTGCAGTCACTAGATAGGAGCGCTACATCATGGATACAGTGGAGTGATACTCTATAATTAGACCAATATTTTTTTAAATATCTTAGAAGGTACTTTGCACTTTGCTTTCCTGTAATGTAATGCCATGCGTTGCCAATTAATAGGTTGGCAAAATGCACCCTTATATTTAAACATCCTTTCCTTTTAGCCATGGGTAAAGTACCACATGAAAGCAGACTTGTGGTGCATGCATGAAGTCTATCAAAGCTAAAACATTTTCAAGTGTTGAATAGATTGATTATTAAATCACATCCACAAGTCCTCATAACATCATTCTTCCATCCCACTAATGTGTACATAAATACCTATCCAGACTTTCTTTCTTCCCTTAAATCTGTAGACAAACTATGTGCAGAACAGTATAGGCATGTGTGAAGGGATACCAAAGAAAAATGGTGCCGTCGGTCTGCCCCAAGACCGCACAGAGTACTCTGCTGCCAACAGAGCCTCCAGTAATTATAGACCAGGGCTGTGGAGACTGCTGCTCTCCAGGCTAAACTGAAACTAAACCCCCTATTTCATGCTTGGTATTTGCTCTTTTCAGGACATGAGTACCCCATGTTTAAAAACTGTTATTTTTGGGCTATAGCTTGACTCTCTTCTGTTTATAGTTCAGCCTGAATGAGTTGAAATATAGAATAACTGTCCAGCACGTAAAAGCAGCAGTAGTAGCTTGGAGGACTGTTGACACTGCAGCTCATGAAACTCATATTGTATTGTTTCATAATAACTGCTGCCAATATATATGAATAATGTATTGATAGCACACTCTCTAATGCCACAGACCTTCCAATTGCTGTTACTCACTGACAGTGTAATCAAATAACTATTGGTTTTCCATCTCTAAACTGTACATTATGAAATGGGAAGCTGATTGACTGGATCTGGATGTTGAATTAGTATAGCAGTGTTGTCGCTACTCTAGTGATAAATTTAAACAAAAATCTGATTCATGATTCAGTAGAAATAGTGAGGAACAATGAAGCTTGTCACTAATAATTGAGGGAGCCCTCCGCCCCAGGCCATTCAGATCACACACAACACTGACCAGGCTCTACTTTCCTGGAAAGCTGCTGTCCTCGGACTCCTCCTCCCCAATGACTGTGTGGTCTGTGTCCTGGTGCTTTTAATCATGTCAGGGTGGAAGTGACTGTGGGCTGCTGTAATTAGCCATTGGGATTGGTGGTTGGCATCTTCTGTATCTCTGTCATTAGATGATGAGTGTAGGATGGCACAGCACACCAGGCTGCCTGAGCTTGTGGATTTTTGATTTTTGTTGAAATGATTATAAGCTTGTTACTTACAAATCGAACTGAATAGAGCTTTGCTCATTTGCAGAGGGAAATGTGCATCTACTACCTCACAGAAAGGCATGGGAACCCCATTTCGGAGGTCAACTGAAGTTAGCAAAAAAAAAAATCCAACCAATAAAAGGCTAAAGCTGTGTTGACCCTTTTTGAGTTCAGACTTATAACCCAGATTATATAAAAAAGTTTCCTTGTTTTTGCATTATATTCAATTCAATTTAGTTGCAAATAATTATGTTTATTGCATTTCTACAGCTTCCTTACTTCTCTGGAATGTGGCTTGTATTGTTTTAACCTGTGAACCATATGTAGCCCCAGCGCCATACTTTGTCTTGTCATAAGATACTTAAGCTGTTGTTTGGCGTGCCTGTACTTGTTCTGTTGTCACACTGACCAAATATATGTCTCGCGGTAGCAGTTTTATAGATTGAAGTACTTTTCTATTTATTAATCCCTGCTTTTGGACAGTTTGCTAATGCTATTTACATTT
>JAOWBC010000049.1:4571371-4616584 GCA_028566105.1 Hypoplectrus providencianus | reverse complement strand
AGCAGTTTTATAGATTGAAGTACTTTTCTATTTATTAATCCCTGCTTTTGGACAGTTTGCTAATGCTATTTACATTTTGTTGTTGCTGTTTTGTCAGTACACTTAGTATTCCCATGTCTGCACAGCCAATACAAACTCAGCTGCTTCAATGTTTTGCAGGTGAAGAATTCTCTCAGGCCTTATCTCTGGAGTTCTTTCAAAATAAGTTTGGGCTATCAGGCAGCAATATGTGAAGTCCACACAGTTAAAGAGAGATTACTTATAATTAATTGGATTATTTTTTACCAAAGTGTATATGCAGTGTTTCCTCACATAAATCATGATTCTTTCTCCTTTTTGTCAACAGCCATAATGAGCGGAAGGTGACCTGCAAGCATCCTGTCTCAAACTTACCCTCACAAGACAATTGCATCTTTGTCGTCAACGAACAGTAAGTCTCTTGTTTTTGCTTTCAGAATGCCACTGGGTAACATTTTTTAAGCACTGATGTATGCTGTTGCAACTCCTGATGTGTAGGCAGCATTGCACAAGTCTGTGCCTTGCCACCCTCTGTTTGCGGTTCTGCCCTTTCAGTTCAAAGCCTCCTCTATTCAGTGCTTCTTTATTTATTTATGTTCATAAACAAGTTCCTTAGAATTAAGAACTAACCTTCACTTCATCACTTTTCAGATACTTCAACGGTAGTCATATTAAGTTTTTTTTTATTTATTGCATAATTGAGCACTTGTTTTCTGCAAGTGCTACTGCGAGCCCTTGATGCTCAACAACAAAGTCATGGTATCATGTGTACATCAGCTAGTGGGAATGCAGTGATTCACAGTTCAGCCTCATTTTGTCTTGGATGAGAGTTCATGGCCTTTTCAGTTGTCATAAGTACAAAGATATGTCCCCCAACAATGTTACGCCCATGTGATCCTCTCTGCTGCTTTCAGCACAACAATCACATGTCTGCCCACAAGACTGGATCAGAGGCCAGTCATCTTGAACTTTCACTTCAAGGAGAATGACTCCAGAAATCTGTCAGACTAGTTTCTTTCCATCTCATGAGTGGTCAGTACTCCCTGTTTCAATTTTATTCACCCTTTACTCTTTAACGCCAACCAAGCACCACTCATGCTGAAGAGTAGACAAATTCAAGCACTCTGCCCAGAGGTTTGCAAGATGTCCGAAGCAGAAAAAGGAAGGCAGTTGCCGGTCTATATAACTTTGGCCTCCTCCGCACAATCCTACTCAAATTTCCTTCCCTGTCCCAATACATAAGAAGACTAAATATACATGTGCTAGACTGTTTGAATCACAGCCCACACAATGACACTAAGCTCATCTTTAATCTACCACCCTAGCCATCTAAGCTCAATGTTGTGCAACATGTATCAGTTCCACTCAGTTTCTCACTTCCCCTCAGAAACCCTCCGTCACTGCAGATTCTCGATAATGTTAGATAGTGGCACTGCACTGATTATTTTATTGAGCAATGAATGCTCACTGAAACGTGTCCTGCTCAAAGACATGAAATTTAACTCCCCTGTGGGAAACTGTGGCCAAAGTCCAATAACTGGTGGAGTAGTGATTCCCTGCTGGCTCAGCCTGGGCACCAGTTTCAGCTTTTTTCAATATGTGGCTTGGAAAATTAAAATCCTGGTCTTACTAGAATATGATATATTGGGTTTTTTGGTCTCACCAAATTCTTATGAGCTGTGTTTTGTTCAGCCGAGATGGAGTAATTGGAAAATGGTTGTGAAGAAGCTTGTTGTGCCAGATCTGTCACACTGCACTTTCCTGACACATTCCTCTCCTCACTGTGTTACTCTCACATCTTTGCTGTTTTTCACGCTGAAAAGGCACAACACCCCATTGCAAGATGATATCTAATTTAGCAATTAGTGTTTTGTTGTTGTCTGATAATCTGCGAAATGAATATCAGATGTGCTGGAGGTCAACTTTGGGAAGGCATCATCAAAGTGATAAGCCCACTACTTGACTCATTGTTATTTTAAATTTATTACAGCGCATTTCATCCAACAGTTGGCTCTGTTTTAGAAAAAAAGTAATAAGGGGGGAAATCTTCACCCTGGACAAGTAATAAAAGGCAAATTCGGATTTAAGCTGCCTCAGGCATAAAGAGGACAGGCTCAGAAATACTTCTTTTACTGCTCTGAACTTGAAGTACATCTAAAACTAAAAAGTTGTTTTAAATTTGGCCTGAAATTTTTTTTCACCTTAACCCAACTTAAGACATAAATAGTATAAGTAATATACAACACACTAATGCAGCAACTAAAAAATAAATGAGTTATTCAGATGAACAAAACCTAATTTAGTTTTGAGTTTACCCATTTAAAAAGACTAATAGCCTTTCCTCTCTGAGGCTGCAGTTGTATTCCAGTCTAGTAGAAAAAAAAATAGGTCTGCAATGATGTGTGAAATTTGTTTACGCATCCATGATGAATTGCATAATTGTGGGTGGGTGGGGCAGACGCCATACAGCAGGCTAAAAGAGAGACAGATATTCTGAGGCAGTGTTCAGGATAGTTTCAAATGAATATAATCTCTGCTCAGTGAAAATAACTCTGTCACATCCTTAAAAACTTTTTATATAACTCCTTTGACCTTGAATGCAACCAGAACAGGTGAGTCAGAGATGCAAGGGCCTTGTTCCCCTTTTATTATTGTAGACTCCACTTCAAGGTTCAGTCTGTCTGTTCTGTTTTCAGTTGGTGCACAACAAACAGTTTGATAAAAGCATTGCAGAGGATGGACACCAATGTTTTCATGAGGGATTAATTTAACTTATTTCTTGTACTTAATACTCTCCTAGCTTCTTGAACATTGCATATGGGCTATCAAAAGGCTATTTTTAAACATCTGTCACTCATACTTATTCTCGCAGGTATGCTATGATGTGTGAGTTACTGCTCAATTCTTTGCTCAGTCTGATCTTTGACAAGTGGCTTTACCCACATCAGTGAATGCCTCAGCATACTGCTGTCATTTGTGCACATGTTTGGGCCTATTTTTAGTGGTCCTCATGACCATGTGCAAGCTGACAGGAGATATTTGTGTAACTCACATGTACATATGTTCTGACTACGTCTGCAGTAATAATTTCAAGAGGGTGGTGCTCCTTGTAATTCAGGCTGGCTGATAGGCCAACATGATATGAAGACTTTATGAGGCAGTGTATAACATGGCAGCTTTCTCTTTAATGTCTCTGGATCTATATGAACATGAAGAAAGAAAAGTGAAAAGAAGTGAAAATCAGTGAGTAGGACTGCATGTTGAAATTTTCAGTATCTAGACCTAAAACAAAAATTCCACTTCATTGGAGGCCATACTTTAGACCTACGGATGATAAGAGTTGTTCAATTAAACTGTCTGTATTCTCAAAGAATGCATGTATATAATTTCACCTGAAGATGGAGTATCTTGGTTTTTTCATAGTTGTTTGCACCACTTAATATTAAGGAAGATATGTCCTTTTTTGTACTTTCACAGAAAGTGCAATAAAAACCCTTTAAGCACTTGTGGGATCAGGCATTCGTGCCATGCAGCACTCCTTTCTTTGGATACAAGTATCTAAAGCTGAACTGTTTCTTAATTAGTAGATAGTCTTTTGTATTATTGAACAGATTCTCAATTATAATGCAATATATTGATATTGATAATGCACTATAAAATTGCTCTTAATATCATATCAGATTTTATGTGGTTGGTGGGCGGTAAAAGGTGAAAACATAGCAGGATGATACATAAGCTTTTCTGGGCTTAGAAACAAACTGCATGGAATAAAAAACAACAACACAATGCGCTTTGCAGCAAGTACTCATAATTTAATTATCACAAATCTGTCTTTCCTCTGTCTTGTAGTGTGAATTGTGGGAAATTGTGTCACCCAGCATTTAGCAGGTAATACACTTTAGGTGAAAATGGATAACTGTGTGTTTTTTCAATGTGTGTTTTCATGTAAAACACAACATGTCTGTCTGTTAATAGTATTTGCTGTTGCACACTAACAACGGACTGTGTTGAATGGTGTTTTTTGCCTGTTGACCTGTTGTGCATTTGCATTCCAAAGTCCTGTAAGGTGCACTTTACTGTCTCAACTGTTTGTTGTGTTCATCATAACCTGAATGAACAACTAACCGCAGGGAGATTTTTACTCACTTTTCCTGAGCTGAAGGTCAAGCTGTTCACCTTCAATGAAAGCTGAGCTGTTAGACTTCAACATATCTGCCATTTAATTCTCTTTGTTGGCAGTTTGCTCATTTCTGAGGAAGCTCTAAATCTGCAGGGTCCTAGAAAATGTTTCTTTTCAGATGTCCCAAAGGCATCAAGCACTATGATTATTAATCACTACAAAACTGATTTAAGTGTTTATTTGGTTTTGACAAACTATCAGCATGGACTTTGTGAGCACCCCTTCATGCTCTGACCCTTATGGATGTACAGGCTACACGTACACAGGTAAGAGTCCTGTGGTAAATGTTCCTTGGCTATCCCAGAGCTGGGTGATCTGCCCCTGAACAGTCAATTGTTATTTAATATCTTGACTTGTTATCTACAAATACATATGAAACAAAATATAGAAAAAAATAAGAATTGCATGCGGAGATGGTAGACCTCCATTAAGGCTAATGGTGCATTCTCATGCTCACCCTTTGGTCCCATTTTCTGATTTGGGAAGTCATCGTTCCAACTTAAGTGTCTTCAAAAGCTTCACCTTTACACCTACAGCTTCATAAAGTAAAGCACATTTTCTGTAGTCCTGTTGACAGAAATAATGCATCAAAAACCTGACCTGCTTGGCAAAGAGAATCATATAGCGCATGCAATAGAATATGAGTAACAGGACTTTACACATCTGCATATTTAACCTAACATGCTTCCTTAAAATCTGATAAAAAATATTAAGCTTAGCATTAGCTCTTATATTCCATGCTGCCTGGTTGTGAAACACAATTAAGAGCTGATAATTTTTTTTAAGAAGCAGCTCTTGAACGCATCACCTTTGAAAGAACATGGAGACATGAGGTTGTTATAGTGTTGGTTTACGTACAGTTTTTGTTTATTGTCCAGGTCTCTGCAGCGCTGCATCTGTGAACCTTTAATAACTGTATACACTGATATCTTGATGAGTCTATGCTTGCATTCTTTTGTTGGATAAAAAGATAACGGTCAGTTTCACCGCCTAACAAAAGTGTGTGAAAGCAGCACCCTTATTTCTTTAGAAATGCTGTGTGGTCATTTTAAAAATGCACCCTCAGCCACTCAGTTCAGTGTTTCCCCCCAGTGTGCTTAGAGTGCCAAGCTTCAGTGGCAGCGTAATCCCTCCTCACTCTTTTTGCACACGCAGACCAACACACAGGCACACAAAAAATCCATGCAGGACGAGGCAGTGATGTGACACTGTAACACACTAAGGTTTCTCGTAATATTTGAAGTTGTGGGTGGACATGCAAACTGTCCATGATTATTATTTGCAGATAAGTGTTTCTATACCTACGCTGGACTATTTTCACATAAATGAAGCCAATTTTTTACCAAAAACTAAATTTTTCTTGGCTTTGCAGGTAAATGTTGTAATGTCTTTCAGGCTCCTATGGGCTTCCATTTGAGATTTAATGACCCTGTTGTTGACATGGAGATGTGGTGAATACAAAGAAGTTTTTTTTTTTTTAGTTGTGCTGTTTTGCAACAGATTTTTCTGTGTTTAAACTTGACATAATTTCCACTGTGGACTAGTGCTGCCTGAAGACAAGCAACAACCTAAACTAGAAAATAGTAATTTAAAGCAGACACACTCAAAACAGCATACGTGTGTGCATTGTATTTACAGAAAGTGGTTGAGAAGTAAATAGCGAAGAGGCCTGGATGGGGAATGCTTTGAAGTGTTGAAAGAGCTCAAGAGTTGCCCTGGGAATTCACATCATCAAGGCTACATTCAGAGAATTTACAACAATGGATGTTGCCATTTCAATCCCAAAATCCAGAAATTTGATAATACAGCCTAAGAGTGGTAGACTCTGGAAATAATTGAACTATGTAGCATGTATTTTCAATAAAGCATAATAGCTGTCAGGGTAATGAACCAGTGATCTGTTGATCTTTGCAAATCAAGACACTTAAGTCTAACAATGTCCTAGCCTTAATTGCTGAAAAAATGTAACTGAATCATGACCACAACATTTAAAGTCTTATCAAATAAGAATGGTGACATATCTATTAACTATTTTGCATGGGATGTTATTTTCCTTTTTATTTTATTTTTCTTAATTAAGATTTAAGCAAGCCTACACTTTACAAGTGTTAAGTAGTACCTAATTATTAATTGATACATTCATCAGCAGTTATCTTTATTACTAATTGCTAAAGCTGTTTTTCCAAGTGTTTGCAAGGACTAATGTGAAAACCGATTTGTTGTTACTATTTGTTTAATGTCCGACTTTTTATCTGGTCTTTGATCAAGTTTTTCAACCTTTTTTTCTCAAACTATATTTTTGCCGACTATTAAACATTAATCGGTTGTTTCTTTTTTGGTGCTTTTTTATGTTTGATATAGGAGATATTGTTCTGATGTTAACTAAAAAAAGCTGCATTTAGGTGTTGTGACAATGTGGCTGTTCAATTTAATGCAATTATTTATTCAGATTTCTTTTTGTCATACAAAGTTACAAAGCAATTTTTGAGTCATGCCCAAAAGAATGAACCAAGTCACATCCACACGGAGAGGCATGCAGCATTTTAATTAAATATGAGTTTTGCATCTGAATTCAGACTGAAATAGTTGAATTGATTTTGATAATGGTATAAAACATTCTTAGTTTAAAACTTCTTCACCCAACCACAATGCTGTCATACTTAAAATATCATTAGCTTTGTAAAACAGCATCATATCTCTTATTGTTTTCTATCTGCTTGTTGCAGGCAATTTGACACACCCACTACTTTTCAATTTCACTGCACGCCCATTGATTATCAGGCCCAGACTAATTATCAACAAAAGCCCAACACACACAACCACACTGCAGCTCAGAGACTGGAAATGGTCTGTTGGCCAAGTAGAGCATCAAATAGAGCAAAATCTCTATTAACAACAAAGTCAATCCATTCTCTCCACCCTTCCTAACCGTCGCAGCAAGTCGACACACCATTGATTATCGTTCACTGAGGATTTCGCCTGTCACTGAAAGGGGCGAAAATCCTCGGAGCTCATTTTCTCGAGAGGCCATTAGATGAAGATGACCAATCTCAGTTGCTTCTCAGTCTCTGATCAAGCAGCTGTTTTATGGTGAGTTGATCATTATGTGCACTTAAACTCGATTAGCATTCGTCATCCACTTGTCTACCCAATGACTTCCGTGATGAGTCACCTCGACACAAATCACACAGAGCTCTAATGACAAGGGAAATGACGTTTCATGTATGAAATTCTCTTGGTAAACTAGCAATCATACCAACTCAAGTAGAGAGTGAATAGATGTTGGAGCTCTTTGCAGCTGAGCCTTACCTCATAACAAACAATGTAACGTTTCTTCTAAATCCAGGTAAGACATAGTCAGTCTGTGATTGTCCCTGTTTGTCTTTGATAGTATTAGACCTGTCACTGTTCTGCACGGGAATGAACATCCTGTGTGTGTTGCCTGCTGTTTTGAGCTGAGCTGCTGTTATCCCTTGTGATCCCCTTTCGTGTTTGTGCACCTTGAGTGTAACAGCATGGAATCTGAATTATTAAACCGCTTTTCTTTATAGTCTTGTGTTTTTGTCAAACAAATGGATAGTTTAAAAGTTGATCTTTGTGGTTAGGACGGATGAAAAGCACATACAGATGATGCATACGTCGATTGATTATTGATGATCAAACAAGCTCAGTGCCTCATTTGCACTGAATGGTACCTTATAATCTTTAGGTCATTCATCAAAGTGGCAGGTTCGACGGGGGAGTTTGCAGTGCAGGGTTTGCAGTTTGTGTCCTTATTCAGTGACCTGAAACCAGCATATCTGAGAGGTTACAGTTTTTTCCTCGCTGCAGTATTTCTGCTCTACTCTGGTTTTCCTTTCTTGTTCCCTCAAGACCACAACGTTGTCAGCTTCCTAAAGAATGTAGGACATCTCCATGGGCCAGAGACAACTTAGTTCATAAGGTGTTCTATCCTATGGCAAATGTATTGAACTCAGTTTGGTGTCAACTTTTTTGCTCTAAAATGTTTCTGTCTTTGAGGCATCCTGGCCCGATTCACTGCTGCAAACTGCGGCATTTCAGTGTGTCAGGCAGACTTTTCAGACCATTTCAAGCTGTTAGACAACTGGGAACTGCAGTGACATGGTGGGAGTAATTGGCTTGATTCATAGGCCCATGTTGAGCTCTCATTATATTGCAGAGTTTGAACTTCTGAGGGACGGGGGGAAACAAACAATAAAGTCTGCTTCCTTCTTTTTTTTTCCGAGGTCAGTCAACATAAATCGGTTGTCTATATTTCTGACTATATGCTTTCGGCATGCTTGTCGTCTTTTGTTTAGATCTGCCTCCAAAGTGCCAGCGAATGAGAAGAAGGAACGGCCACTGAGCACCATGAGTGAGGCCTCCAACTACACGGGCGGCTCGGACTATGCCGCAAACCCCAGTAGCCCAGCAGGAAGAGTGAGTCACACGCAGGAACACAAGGATAATCTGAACACAATGGAAGACAAGTCTAAAATTCTGAAAAGCTAGAATTTGAACTCCCTTTGTCATTTACCCATTCATACTGTATTTGTAGCCATCAAGACCTTCCAAAAAAGTTCACAACTTTGGGAAGAGATCTAATTCCATCCGGAGGAATCCCAATGCCCCAGTAATCAAGAGAAACTGGCTTTATAAACAGGTGAGCAAGATAGTAGGACTTTACATAATTACATTCAGGCTGATTAATTATATCTGAATATGAATTTAGCATAAAAGATCCTCTAAACTCAAACTTTGTTGATACAACTCTCCTCATTCTTACACATAGAACACTGCCAAGGTCTCCCTCTGTAAGATTTGCAGCGACTGTCTCAGGCACAAAGGGAGCTTTTTGATGTCTTACAGGATCTGAACACTTCTTTGTCCAGTGTCTCCGCTCAGCCAGTCACCCAGTGCGGGTACTGTTTAAATACCAATCCCTCATCACAGCTCCCTGGTTACTTACTGCAGGGTGAAAAGGGGGTGCTTGAGGCAGCTCTCTGCCAGTCAGGACTCTCTCAGCTTCCTAAGTGGGGGACTCATTTAGTTTTGATTGCAGCCTCCCGGCGTAGTTTTGTGAACACATGATGGCTTCCTTTGGTACAGCTGCCAGCTGCTTTTTCTTTGGGGACCTCAATCAGGGTGACGTAGATCAAGCAAAAGACTCACAAATCTGCTACGCTGAATAAAAGCTGGATTTGCACTTTTATTTCCCTGCCTCATTGAAACCTGGAAGCTATTGAAGTCCTTGGCGGAGGAAAAGCTGCAGCCCCTCAGTTGATCCATTGGGAGAACAAAATGCCACAGTGATTGATGTGATGGTGAAAGCCTCGTTTTTCTCTTCCCCTCTGAACTGAGCAAGATCTGACAGAACTTTTGATAAAGTTTATTCATGAATACATTGTCAAATGAGTGGTTAAGACCTTGATTGGAACAGAGAGAAGGTGATGAATTAATAGATGCAGATTGGTTCGAATCTTTCTGTTACATTTCTGAAGTGCCTCCATTATAAACACGCTGAGCAGCATCTGGTATTGTGACTTTTTGATGCTAATGTGTTAAACATGCTGGTTCATGAAGTGAATTTCCATTTAAAGTAAACTGTGGCCCACATGCTGCTTGACCATAATGACAGAGTTGTTGAGGTCCATCCCCCCCACCACTTTTGTCTCCTGGTGAAATCCACCATTAAGATCTCTGCTCAAGTTTTCCAATAAAGCGACGGAGGAAGTTAATACCCTTTTCCTCACACTTGCAGCATGAAAACGTCTTTGATCCCAGCATTGTAATGCCAAAGAACAACTCCTGCATTGGAGGTTTATTTATGTTGTCCATTGAACAACATACTTCCCTTTAAAAGTGAAAGCTTTCTGATGTTTTCCCTGAACCAAACAAAACAACCATTATTCCGAGCCTCTCAAGCCATAATATGTCACAACTGAGTGGATATTTTTCTGTACAACGTGGAAGTTTAAAGAGTGTATTTTAACAGAATATCAAAAAAGAGTCCAACAAAGAATTTTTGACCACTGTATGCAGAAAGACAGGCATAGAAAGACAAAAACGAAAGATACCTACTTTGTAGAAGATCTGTGATTTAGTTGAAAGCATTACAAAATTTGTCAGCAATCATGCTTAAAGTTTTAAGCATGATTATATGAAGATATAAAAATCAAAAATTAAATATAAATGTATTGGCTTCGTTCTTTAAAGGTATTAACCCACTACAGTAAGTTTCAAATAGCAATTTCACAGTTAAATATTCTTACTAATATCTTTATCAGCTTTATCTCACCACAGAACACACAAATTCAACATCAATGTATCCCAAATATTTCAAACTGAGATTTGTTCGTTGTCTTGTTGGGGTTGTACTTTAATGAATTGGTTGCATGCTGTTTGTAAATGTGTTTGACTTTGAATAAGCAAACATTGAATATAAAACGTCCAACTGAAAAACTATATATTTCCAGTTGTTTGTAGAGTAACCATTGCCTGTTGCTCTCTGGTGTCTTTTCAGGACAGTACAGGGATGAAGCTGTGGAAAAAGAGGTGGTTTGTGCTCTCTGACCTGTGCCTCTTCTACTACAGGGGTGAGTCGTGTCTGCTCAGCCGCCAGCATGTTTCATTAGTATTGCACTGATAACAACAATACTGGGTTTTCGATTAGTAGTTCAGTGCGCTGGTTTGACCTTCAGAGCCACAGGCCGCACTCTTGGCAGTTGTTTATGTATCCAGATCCAAGTCCTAGTGGTAAGCAGCCAGTCGGACCGACTGAGGAGACATATTAATTGAAATGGCTCTCCTGTCCTCTGATTTGCCATTTGATAGATCATTTTTTCCCCGAGCACAGCCAGGGCTTTAAGTAAGGCTTAGATGTTACCACAATGTTGATAGATATAGCATAGCAGGAAATTGGATTTCACACTACTTTTAAGTCCAGAGATGATGCAGCTCTATTCAGAGGTTTTTAGAATTCTCACATTCAGTTGTATTAAACAAAATTTATCTTGCAAGAATAAAAAAAATCCCTCCTTATCCCCCATTAGAAGTAACATGATTCTATTATAAACTTTATCATTTTGAACATGTATGGTATTTAGTCGGATAACCCGTCCTTTTTATAAACAAGTCATAAATATGTATTTTCACATTTAAATTCTTTTTTTTAATTATTAATCTTCAATTTAAATTAAAAAATTTACCTTAATGGTTTTCCTAATATATGTCCTGTTTTTTTTGATGTGCTCATTTTTTTTTTTAAAAGAGTTTACAGGTTTAAAGTTTTCTTTTTAGTGATTAAAATCTGGCTGTCCTTAAAGGCTTTCCTCTTTGCTACTATTGCACTGGAGGAAAACATTTGCAAGTGTTAGATGTGATCTTTGTCCTAAGATACTATTGACTAAGCTGCTGTTGTCGGAGCATTTCAGCCTCTCTCATGCAGTACTAATGTTCCTATCAAATATTGACACAGCTGTGTCCAGCGATAGTTTAGGAGCTCCCCTATTGAAAAAAACAAGAAGAAGAGTGTGAATTGATGAGGCCATGAGGTGATTTGTCGCCTAGGCCATATATAAGTCTTAACTGGCACGAATCCACATATCTCAGTGCCCCCTACCTTACTTGATGCGTATACAGTCATAGTTTCTGCTGATCAGGATGACATCTAGTCTGTGTTATTTTTGGTGTCTGCCAGTCCTGTCGCCTTCTTTCCGCCCACTGACTGATAAAAGCCACAGGCAGCAGCGGGCCCAAAGGCTTTATCCAGACGGACATGTTGAGAAATCCACCCATCAGCAGAGAGTGAGCAGAGAGGTCATGAACTGCACTGCCCCTCATATAAGCACAACTGCTATCTGCTGCAGTTATCAGACTGTTACTGTGAGCTTAGGATCCCCCACAATGTAAGCTCGTGCTCCGCAGAGTCCTCCATGGAGAGGCAGAGACTTGATTGATGAATAATTAAATGTGGGGCCAGTGGGCAGCAGGTACAGCTGATACTGGCAAATAGATCAATCCATCAGTGTTTAAGACAGGGAGCAGAGCTCTGGGGCGATCGTCTCTACCTCTTATCTACCAGAGGCCGACCACAGCTATCACCTATTCCCCCAAATATGACTCACCATTCACAATGAGCCTTGTTCATCCTAGTTACTACCAATATGTGTAAGGAGACTTTGATTTTGCATAACAGCCCCAGTCAACCCACAACCATGCAGGCATACATATGGGACTGCAGCAGTCGCTTCCTTGGTATATTTTGTTTTCCTGCTCTGTTTTGGGTAAGCAGCGCAGATTGCTTATAACAAATTAGGAGGTTAAGCAATTCTCTGCTAAAACTCGGGACTCAGTCTAATCCCCCCTGTGGAGAGGGCTCCATTGTCAATGTGGAGCCCTGTCTGCTAACTTAATGAGGATTAGAGTGTCCTAGCTACATAGGACATTGAATCAATGCTCATCTATTCCACTGATTGGACTCTGCTCATCTGACCAACACAGTCCTCTTTTGGTTTTTATCTCACAATCCTCTTTGGCCTTTTTTAAATTTACAAATGACATAAGTGTAATATCTTGGGGAAGTTGAAGTTGACAGACAAAAATAGCCCCTAATGCTTTGTGTTTACTTGTTTTTTTTCTGTAGATGAAAAAGAAGAGGGGATACTTGGCAGCATCCTCCTACCAAGCTTTCATGTTTCCATGCTGTCTGTGGATGATCACATTAACAGAAAATATGCCTTCAAGGTCAGTGCATGTTTTCATTCCTGTCAAACTTTGTTTTACAGCACATTTTATGCTTGAGCACATTTAGAGCAAATGTGAGTTACTATTATTATTTAAAGCTTGGAACCAAATGAGATGTTCACAGATGAATGTGCAACCCTCCCTTCTTTAGATCATTGGTATATGTTATTATACAAGTATATAATTTATTCATTGTGGTCATGTATTTCCAAAGTGTAGTGTATCACCTCTGGGTTTGCTTTGGTTTAACCAAGTTTTGTCTTTACCTCAGAAATAATTTGCAATTGACTGTCAGAAAAGTTTTTAAAACATGAAGCATTTATTCTCATGATGCAAAGAAAAACACTTGCCGGCAGTGATCCTCTCGGCTGGCTGCTGCCAGTGGGGCATTGCAATGCTCTTGACTCGGAAACCCCAAGTAGCAGGGCAAAAGGCATATTTTATGGGATCTCAGTGGTGTGTACAGTATTTGACTGTGGGCCCTTCATAAACCCTAAGAGACAACAAAGTTGTCCTGCCAAGTACAGCCAAACACAGACGCCCAGGAGTCTGCTCAAGGTCTCTCCAACCACACAGCCCACTCCTTTTCCAACTTAGACTGAGAGAAACAGAGAGAGTTGAGGTAAAGAGAGAAACACGAGAGCAGGCCACGACCTCTTCAGTTCACAGTGATCCACTCAGGAATGAGATGACTTTTTGACTGCATATTCTAAATTTTAAACCTTCCCTGCCTCTTGTTGTTGTGGCTAAAAATGGCCTTGCCATTAAAACGAGCCCTATTTCTCAAGATTACTCCGAAAGCAATTGGTGGGATGACCGTGCTCTTTTTGTTTTTCAGACATTGGTAAACAGGATATTGAGGTTGTTCACTAAACATTCTGTTTTTCTCTTTCTATGTCTGGCTTTAACAATAAATTGGTTTGTTCACTGCAAGGGAACAGAGCAGCTACGCAACAATGTATCTGCCATTCAAAAAACTGCATGGTAAGTCCTACAGTATTGGGGTAGATTTACTGCCCTAATCTAGTGGTATGCATGAAACTCAGGTGACCCATTGTTTGATTTATGTGGACTGTACAGATGTCTGTGAATGTTATCTAAATTATATGGCATGTATAAGTATAAGCGTCTCAGCAGCATTTTATGCTTCATATGTAGTGATAAACCTTCATAAAAGCAACCATACTGAATTAAGAAGTTGCATTAATGTGCTTAAAACCCCAGTTGACTTGATGCTTTTCTCTTCTCTCTTGCAGGTAACTGTGTCTGTGTGTCACTTTTCCTGTCCATTGTAAAAACAGGCGACACATCCCAACATGAGGACATACTATTTTTGCTGTGACACAGCCAAAGAGATGGAGTCTTGGATGAAAGTTATGACGGATGCTGCACTTGTGCACTCAGAGCCAGTCAAAAGGTTTGTAAAAGATCACTATGATAGTCATTTTTACAGAGAGCCTGTATTTTATTTAAAATTGTGAAGCTAAAGTTGCTTTTTTTCACTCTTGAATGGAGAAAGACACTTGAAAAATGGCATCTGGGGATTTTTCTTTTTTTTTAAGCATTTGTACTGTAAGCAAGTGCTTTTAAATCCCTCTGTTAAGCCTGTTAAGTTCTTAAGCAGTAGTTCACCACCCGCTTCTGACATTTCTGGACTGTGGGTTTGTTGTAGAAGCTGTGACTTTTTTAATGTTATGTAACTATTTTTACTGTTGAACTTTATTACAAAGTAAAATACACACAAATGCCATGTGCATGTGGGCACAACATCACTGTGTGTGCACTGTGCAGGTTGTTCAGGGGATGTTGTGCACAGCTGGGCTGGCGGATGAGGATCACTGACTCATTGGGATACGTTTTTTTCCGTCTTTTTTTAAACTGTGTTAAATGTCTGTCATTTGGCAGCCTGCCTGTCTAATGCCCTCCTTTTACATGGGTGAGCAGAGGCGTGATGGTAAAGTGCTTTGTAATTACACAGAGCAGTAGTGCCTGAAATCCACTGAATAGCACTGTAAGGACAGTGTGATGCTTTTATAAGGCTATCTACTACAACAGCATTGTAATATCTATATACTAAAGGCTATCCGTTTTTCAAAGTAGTGTATTCTTTGGACAATGTTACATTTTATCTTTTCATGCTCAAAGCTGGTGAGTCGTGATCGGAAAGAAAAAGATATGAAAGTCCAAATCCTTATCTGTGAAGGGCTGCTCCCTTTAAGTATCTCTACATTGTCTTCGACAGAAGTGTAATTACACACAGACCTTTCATAGGTTTAAATGTGTGCTCTACTGAGCTGGTGGAGCCACAGATGGCTGGAGAAGACATTACGTGACTAGTGCTGCTCTTTAAAAGGATACAAGTGGAAACTCTGAAGGAATGCCACTCCTAATGCAAACCCAGTGAGCCATGCTGCAAAGGGGAATTTGCTAAACTTTGAAGCTGTGACCTTCAGTCTGTCTAAGGCCAAGGAGTAGTGGTGTCAATTACCTCTGGAGACCTCCCTAAGGAACACAGAGCTGTATATAGGTCTCCTAGAGAGGAGGCAAAAAGGAGCGGCAAATGGATTACCCGAGTCTAGGCAGCACCTTTGTGACGTGCCCCAGAGGAGGCAGTGTTTTATTGGAGATATCTGATTTCCTTTTACACGCCTGGTCTCCACTGGCAGCTGGAAGAAACATTGTGCACCTCCAACCATTTTCTTTGCACTTTCTTCTGGTTTTGCAGCTGCCCCCATTAGCAGAGTTCACAAGGCAACGCATAAGGCCCACAGTATATTGTAAATACTTGATACAGCATCTCTATGATGCAGATGTATATCCCAGCTGCCATTTTGTTCTGATGTAGCTATCATCTATCTGTCTCTGCACAGGTGATCTTGTGTATCTTGCCTGCCTTAAGCCTTTGTAGATATTTCTTGTTATAATTCTAAGATCTCCTCTTTCTCTCTATCAGGTTAGACAGACTAAAAGTGGAGCAGTGTGGACCCCAAGAGATCAACCATGTGGTCAACCACAGGCTGCCACTGACACAGCCTGAAATCCAGAAAAATGAACTTAACAGAGAGGCTGACCGTGAGCGCTCTGCAGCAATCACCCCTGCCACAGCAGAAGATGAGAGGAAGCAGCGAGACGCCGAGCGCTACGGCTTCCAGAAGGATGGGGCAGAGCGCGAGCGTCCACTCACCAAGATCAACAGTATCAAGCTGCAGCCAGCCCAGGCAGCAGCCGTCAAGGCCAACATCGCCTCGCCGCAGACTCCGACAGAAACGGACGGGCCACATCGCAGCTCACAGGTCAACGGATCTGGTGAGCAGTGTCCAGCTGAGGGGACAGGAGTCCCTCAACAGAGAAGTCCCACCCATGAGCCAGACCGCAGCCTGAGTAGGACCAGTTCTATGCAGCAACTAGAGCAGTGGGTCCGCACACAAAGAGGACGCAACCAGGACGATGACACCAGGAGGTTCGTTTGATTATACAACCCCCATTGCAAAGAGGTTTGGATGCAGTGTAAACATGAATAAATGAATCAAATTCAGTATTTATAAAAGTAAAAGTTCACCTCTTAAAATCATCCTGCCTGGGTACATTTTGAGTCATTGATGATCACAAAAGGACTGTAAAGCCAAAATTCATAGATGAGGGTTTACTTGAAAGCTTAGAAATTTTAGTTTGTGTGCTTGTAAAGTACAGAACTGAAACTACACTATTTTTAAACAAACTGTCAACTCCTACCCCGGCCATTACCTGTTGGCGGACAGTTGGTCTAGATTTATTGTCTTTGTACATTTTTTAATCTAATATATGTTACAAAGGATTGCAAGATCAGACAGCCTCCCTATTTGTTGGAAGTCTGGGCTCTGTAACCTTTTGCAAATTAAAAATAATCTCAGTGTTTTTATTATTTAATTGCATGATCTCAAAACATTTGTGCTGCAAGAGGAGAAAATATGCCAGCACAAGTTGTTTTTAGGTTATTGCACAAGAGCCCAAGCTTGTCCTACTTTGACAAAAAGAAGTGGAACTTGGCTAAACTTGGTATAATCCAGAAATGCTGATTCAACCACATCTTGAGACAGGAGGGATTCTCCTTAAGCATCCGAGTTCCCACATACAGTACACATGCAGACTCTGATTTTCCAAAGCTTCTTAGTCCCATTTCTCTCCAAAGCTGTGTTGTTTAAAGCCAGAGGATTCACACGCTCCTCACCATGATTTAAACACTTTGATATTACACTATTGAGTGTACAACGAAGTAGAAGTGGGGATAAACAATAGCTGAGCAGAGCTGTGAGCCAGAGTTACAGCCTGCCCGCTGACCCTGCTGTGAGAGTCTCATTTTTAATTGGTTAAGATTAAACTTGCTCTCTCACTGGGTCTGTCTGTCTGCCTGCCTGTCTGCCCGTCTGTCAGCGTGTCTGTCTCTCCATCTGTTTACCATCGCCTGGCCTGTGCTCCTGTTTGACACAGCCCTGCTTCTTTGCCTCCACTCATCCTTGAGTAAATTTATTTTAAAAATGGACATATTTGCTTTGAGCGATGCATGATTTTAAGGCCAGTGCTCCTTATTTCCGTAATGGGCCTCTGTGATAAGCGTGTAAACTCCCTCTCTATTCTCTGGCCACTCAACTCTTTCAGCAGTCTCTGTTTGTCATTACATGCATGTCCTCCAGAATGATGCTTAGTTTCCATGTAGTCACAAGCCTTTTCTTTTTTTTAAACGCTTATGGGTTTTACAGACCAGTGAGCGTTGTAGCCACAATCTGTCAGGGAGTCTTAATAGGAAGCTCTCCCGATGCCAGCTGCACTGACTTTGAACTCACTGAAGAAGGGGGACTTTTCAAAGCTTTGTTGCCACTGGAAAGGTCTAATATATGGGGGGAGGGGGGGTTCTTGAGATTGATGTGTCCATGAAGAAAACTAGAGGTGTTTCACATAAAAAAGTAAAACAAAAAAGCAAATCATCAAACTTTCACTGATTTGCTTTTGCATTACATGCAATTACTTTTATGAGTGAGTCGCTAGGAAGTTATAATTGGGCATATTTTTTGTTGTTATTTTAGATTTTGTAAAACGTGCAAAGAAATGAAAGTGTAATTGAGCATAAAAAACCTCTTCTCTACTTTCAACATGCAACTAAGCACATTTTATTCATGAAACATATGCACATTTTCTGAAAGTAGATAAATAAAACAATAAAGTAGTGAATGAAGAGTAGATAAATTGTTGCACCTCCTTTGATGGCTGATGGTAAAGCCCTATAATATACAGGAGGCTGCAAAAGTTGATACACAGTAAAAACAAAACCTGCTTAGAAAATGTATTCTATTGATTATGTTAACATAATAATTATAAACATATATGTCCCTCATATGTTCAAACTGATATCCAACGGCATTCACACATCGTAGCAACACTTTTATAATATGGGAATAATCCTTACTGTGTACCTACATTTGCAGCTGCCTACATGTTTATATGTATAAGCAGTAAATAGTCAATATTCCTAATGTCCTAAACTCCCTCTCACAATTTTTTTTTCTCTCCTCAGCATTACATCATACCAGACGCTGCCTAGAAACATGCCAAGCCATCGGGTCCCCTATATGCCTCATTATGGCGATGGCTACTGCAGTATGCCCAGGAATAGCATGGCGCAGCGAGACAGCATCTGCAGCATATCGCCCTCGTTGTACGAACAGGCCCTGGGTCCCTCTTCAGCTGATAAGCGCCGCTCCATGCGCGACGACACCATGTGGCAGTTATTTGAGTGGCAGCAGAGACAGGCCTACACCAGGACACCGGGGCTCTACAGCAACATGGCCAGTCCCAAAACCATGATTAACCTGTCGGAGCATGCTGCGCCAAGCCACTCCATCCCCCCCTCGCCTTCACACGGCTCCCTGTCTATGTACGGTGGCTACTCGCCGATGAGATCCTACAACATGAACAGCGCTCGTTCAGAGGTGTCCTCGCCCATTTACAGAGGAGACATGAGGCGACACCAGCCGCAGGTCAACAAGGTCAGTTAGGGCTTTTTTAAAAAGTGCATTTATCACTGTCTTATCACTTCAGTAGTTCCTGATTCAACATATTCTCTGACTGCATTTTTGTAGTATCTCCAATGGGAAGTTATGCATCACAGTTCATATGATGTCCTACAAAATGGTAAAACATGGTTTGTAACACTGTTGTATGGAACTTCTTAAAGTTATGCTGGAACAGGGTTAGGCTTAATATTACTATTTTCAAACAGAAATTACACAGTTACATTGGTGACGTAGAGCAGAATGCAGAAGTTTCTAACATAACACAAAAAGTTTCTTGAGTGAAGTTCTGCCACCTACCCTCCTGTCTTGACCTCAAAGCATCTGCAGTCTGTATCCTAAGTAAACAGACACAGTTTTATAGACGGCTATGAAATTCATTGCACTACTTTTCAAAGGAAAAATAACCTCTCTTTATGAGAGCAGCCTGTCTGGTTTTATTTGCTCAGATTTTGACGTATCTGTCCCTGAAATGAATGGAAGTGAGTGATGCTACCAGCATTAAAAATGTCATTTTGAAAGAAGGAAACCTCTCTTTCCACAATCAGTGTCAGAACATGCTGCCAACACTTTCCATTAGAACAACCTTTTGAAAAATAGTCTTTCAGTAAACTGTTGACAGCATGTACTTTGAATTATCACGGACACAGTTCCTGGAAAAAAATGTTTCTGATTAAGTTTTGAAATGTCATTCTCAGGGATGAAAATGCACACCAGCGAATGCTGGTAAAATATTCAAGTAGTTGCTGGATTTTCTTCACCCTGCAGTCAAACAAAACAATGGTAATTTATTGAGTGGCTGCTTGATTTTGAAAATCCACCACCCCACTAGAACATTTTGGTATGCAACAAAATAGTTTGCTCCCCAAAGCCTCATAAGTACTTTGGAAATTAGCTTTAAGAGTGCAAGCAAATTTTAATACATATACTGTGCCAGAGGTTTCCATCCGTCAAGTAATTTTAAAAAGAAATTTGAGCAAAAGATAAAATTCCATCAATCCTCATTGTTTTTGTGGAGACAGGATACTTTAATATTTTGGCAAACACTACAAGTATATAAATGGCTAGACAAAGGATATGGAGCCAAATGTTTCTTGTATTTGGTGAAACTGTCCAACTGTACAGGATAGTTTTAAGCAATCAACAGTGTAGAATAAAAGGTGTCTGTTTTTATTCCACTGTGTCCTGCAGTATGCCTATCCACCTGATAGGAGGTCTATGCCCGCAGGGATCCCAGTCCAAACTATCACTGCCCAGTCTCTCCAAGGCAAAACAGTAAGTCCTCATCCATGTTGTCCCCCTCTGTGTCCATCAGTATCTCCTAACTGAATTCCTGTAATATACCACCCAGTAATTTCATGCATGAATAAGTGTGTGGAGCACACAGTTATTCATTTGGGTTTAATTGGACTTCTTTGAAAGACAAGGCTATTTTTATAACTCCACCTACCCTCCCTTTCTCCCTCTCCCTCTTTCTGTCCTTCATTCCCTTCCAAGAAGACATTGTGACAGAATCTTTAGAGACAGATTTAGGCAGAACTCAGATGTATGTTCCAAGTGTTAGGATTTAGGGTATGCTCACTTCAGGAGCTCCTTTTGACTCGCTTCACATCAGCGGAGACTTAAAAACCCTGTCACTCACAACTCTCTAAGCCAGATCAGGAATTTATGTCAAAGCCGTACACAGTGCGATGTCCTCATGGAGCTGGTAAAGTGTGAACTGGATTCTGTAATAAATGCTAAACTGCTCTTCTGTCTTGAGTGGACGTGTCAAATTTGCATGCTGCTGACAGCGATTGCACCTTGGATAATATCATGTTCCTGAGCTGCATGAATACTCAATAGCTAGATATAGCAACTGTTCACCTATTGGGAGCCTGATACCTCTAAATCTCCTGTCCTGGTGTGTTCTCTCCTCTCCTTTCCAACTCTCCCTGCGGTGTGTCCCTGTTTCATTGTGGCTGTATTTCCCTCCCTTCCTCCCTCCCTTGCAGCCTGAGGAACTGACTCTGCTGCTGATAAAGCTGCGGCGGCAGCAGGCAGAGCTAAACAGTATCCGGGAACACACTGTAGCACAGCTTATGCAACTAAACATGGATGGCGACAACCCAAAGGTCAGGCCCCCAGAGATGCCCCTGCAGTGTGTTAGCGTGTGGTGTGTATGCCATGTTGAACCACTTCCATTATCCATCTCGTTCCTGAGGATTCTTTCAGTCTTCACACATGGCTGATTTAAGGAGAAAAGGCACTACAGTTGCCTTTTTCTCCACTTTTTTGGAAGTTGAAGTTGTCTTTTCATCATATTTAAGGGTCGGCTAACTTGCTTCCAAATGTGTGAAATGTTTTATTGAACAACCAGAAGCTGAATTAATGTAGTTTATCAGATCATTACATTTGATCTGTTTCTAATTAGGCAAGCAGTTGATTAAGTCATTTTACTTGAAGACAGATGTTAGCCGGAAATAAAACTTAAAGCCGTTGGCAAGCTTTAAGAACCACTGGCTAAGGAGGTTAAGGCCACTGGCATACATAAATGTTAATTCAGGATTTTTGCATTTTAAGTCCCTTCTAAGACGTCAGAGTACAGATTTGACTGTTCCTGATGTAGGTCAACCAGGCCTGAGGTAGACAGTGTGAGGGATTTAGGTTTCTAATCACTTTTGCTTACTTCTGTTTTTACTTACGACTCGACAATATCTTTAAGGTCACCTTCATCCAGTATAGTTAACAATTGTTGCCTCACCCTATGTAGCTGAATGGGTTTAGTGTCAAGATAGCACAGCCAGTTTAAGTGATGAACTGTAACCCTCTGAACCCTTGTCCTATTTTACTCACTGCAGCCTTGTTTTTCTGAAATGTAGAAGTCCTGAACCCCTGCAAGAACAACACAGTGATGCTGCCAGTTGGTCAGCATTCAAAATAGAAGTTTAAATAAGATAAATAAAAATAAATAAATAGAAAAATACATTAAAAAAAACACTATTTTAAGTATTTATTTGCTTATTTTTTTCTGAATACAATGTTAGTCACACATAATTAATTGAAAGTCAGCTGGAAGCATGGAACATGGAATATCCAATGATAATATCAGTTTTTGCAATTTTCCTTTATGCTAATGGTACAGTTTCAGTGATTTATTATTTCTTAATCTTTTAAGAAGGGATCCTTTTAAACTTTGGGTTGGGGTTCAGAAGGTTACAGTACCATTTCAACCTGATCAAACCAATTTCTTTGCATATTCCTGCATTTGGTCAAGTCTGTAATGGCCATTTGGTCATTATGGAGCTCTCCTCTTTCATTTCTTATGTACACTCATTCTGTTACTTTATATGGCTCACCTGCTGCCTGACCCTATTTATTCTTCCTGACTTGTCCTGCTGCCATCCTTCCTGTCCAGTTATCTTTGGGTAAACTGTACATGACATACTTGTTTGTGTGCTTGTATGTGTGTGTGTGTGTGTGGTGTATGTGTTGGAGAGAGAGAGACAGAGAAGAGAGAGAGAATTAGGGAACAACTGTGACATCCTCTTCTTTTCTCTCACTCTGCTGTTGCCTTTTATTTCCTCTCCTTTTCGCTGCTGATGTTAGAACGACATTCTTTCTCACCACCTCCAAAGGAACCTCATGTATTTGGACAATCAGGTGGGGTAATGCATGACTGCATGGCCCTGTCTCCTGTCATGAACTAAACTCATTTAATGCTTTGCTATTATTATATTTAACAGCACAAAAACCTTTGATTTCCTGTCCGATGCCTGGCTAACTTATCATTAATAACAGAATGTTCATTTCTACATCCCTATATGAGCCTATACATTCAGCTGTTCTGATGAAGTCTAAAGTCATTGTCAGCTAACTAAAGATCTGGATTTTCACTCTTTTCTGTATAGTTGGGAGAAAAGATCAAGCTTTATGTTTTCCACCTATGTATATTTATACCTGTACATAAAGACAGGCGTGTATTATGTTATTAAAGTGCCTACAAAGAAATTTTTATCTTCTATTATTTTATAGCTACAAAGTGCTTTGAGAGTTTGAGTAATTTGAAAAGCGAAATATGTAGTTTACACAAAGGTGCAATAACACAGGTCTGATTATAAATACAGAGAAGATAATTTCATGTTTTAATGAGCTATTCCCACATCCATATGGAAGCCCATTTCAGCCAAAAAATAGATCCTGGAAGCAATTATAATGAGACTTGAAACACTGTTCTCTTTCGCATTCTTATTATTTTGGAATAAGTCAGTCATTATTTTGAGATGTTATGTAAATATAACAGGTATTTTTTTAGCATTTTTCATGCTTTATTGTGATCACGACAGAGAGAAATAGGGGAAGACTGGAGCAAAGGGCCCTGGGACTAAACCTAGGCCACAAGGACAGGTTTTTCTGTGTTTTTTCTTTTATTGGCGGAAATGGGCTCCCATTGATTTGTGTAACCATTGGGTTTATGTAATTTTGATCTTCAGTCGGAAAGTAAGGTAATAAGGCTTCGTATTTATCATCTGCTGCCACATAAATTGCTGCAGTATTGCTCCCTATTTATGTATCATTATAATACATCAAAGTTAAATAGGAGCTTCCCATGGCTGACGAGTAAGCGACTTAGGGCTTTGCACCACAATGTTGTCCTGATCCTGTGTGTTAGCGTCTCTTACTGCTCTTCGTGGCTGCACCCATCCCTGTTTGAGTCTGCTTTATGAGAGAAAGCCAGCGAGGTGTAACAATTTTGTCGGTTTTGTCTCTGAAGTAAAGAAACTGCTTTAAACTGACACTTGCTATATCGCTCCTCTCCATACTGGACTAGATGAAGGAAAATGAGCCTTTAATCGCCATGACTCACACTTTGATTGAGAACTCTGCCCCAAGGCCTCAACTTTACCAGCAAGTAAGGCCATCCAAAGGCTTTGCTCCGCCTCATCCTCACCAGTCGCTGTTGTTATTTTGGTCTGTTTTGCAATGCTCCTCCTTCGGTGTCCAAGTCCTCATGGCATCTTGAGACTGGTCTCCCTGTATCGTTTGTATCGCCAGCACCTCCTCATCCATTGCTTTTGACTGTCCTCTTATTATTAGAAGTCATGCCAGTATGGGCATGACTTGTTAAAGAGTACTCTGATGTGTTTGCTTCACTGTTCAGTTAAATCCCTTCCTCACTCTCTTTGTGAAGTTTGTGTGTTGGGGCTGGATAAAGTTTACTCTAGAAGTTGCTGTGTGTTTAGAAAACATTTAGCTAGCTTTGAGACTATCCTAAATCAAAAGCCAAAACTGTGGTTACACTTTTCATTAAGGTAGCAAAGCCCTTTCCTCATCTTGTTTTGTCTCTTTCTCTAACCTGTGATGTTAGAGTGCAATTTCTCATAACCCTCTGCAGAATATGTTCCCTCTCATTAGACGAGCTGCCTGGATTTGTCAGGGGGAGTCTAATTAGTGTGGCTTATTTTTGTGTTGTCAGAATTGTCACTTCGTATTACCAAGAACTACTGCTATGCTTTCTGTGAAAAGAGGAATTGTAGGGGTTTGTTTTAATGGTGTATTATGAATGCACCTAAGGCTAATTTTTTTACTTTCAGTAGGACACATAATTTTCCTGTATCCCCAAAGAAGTATTCATCTGTGTACAGTTGACTCAGATTCAACCAGTGCTGCTTTATATATTTGATGTTAGGATTTAGTGGTCTAGCGGCTGAAATACATCGGGATGCGACACATTATGCCGACTATTCGGAATGGGTTGCCTAACCTGTCACACAGACTGGTTGGGTATGCACAGTTCAGATGCATAAGTAAAATATAAAATAGTACTTCAGTCATGCTCTTGCATGTGGCACCCTGTCTGTGTCCTAAGCCATTTCAGCCATTAGACTGAGTAAACTTGAGCTGTAAAATAGACTCTATTCCTAATCCGGTCAGTGGGTGATGATGAAGATAAAGAAATATGTTTTTTTAGGTAAACTCTCACTTCTTCTTTACCTGTCTACATTACTTCCCTCTCACCCCCTCTTGTTATTCTGCCGGTGGAAAGGATAAAGAGGGCCGGCTTGTGTGTGACGATGGCTGTGACATCACTTTGCCACTTTTGTGACCGCCTTTCGAGGTGTAAAAGTGCTGCAGAAGACACATCCCCCCCACCCCCCCTCAGCCACCCTCAACCCCCACCCAAACCCATTCATTGGCATATCGGCCCGGCAACAGCTGCATTCCCACCTGTTCAGCTGCCAGAAGTCTGTCTCCCTCCTCCTCCTCCTCCTGCCCATGTCACTTGTAATCCACACCACACAACGCCACAGTGAAGTCCCCCCCCCCACCGAGCTCTGGGAGAGTCTGCATGTTCTATGTGGAATGCCATGTGGTTCTCAGGTCCCACCTGCTTTAACTGTACCGTGTGATTCAGCTGAGGAAAAAGGTGTTAGAAAAAAATGTGTGTGAAAGAGTGCAGGTATGAGTGTGAATGTGAAACACTGGTATACAGTCTAAAAATATTTGGACAGAGAGTCAATTTTTGTTGTTTTGGTTTTGTGCACCAGCTCACTGGATCTGAATTAAGGAGTGTGTTAAAGGTTAGAGTAGTGCAGTCTCTTGGATTAAAAGTTTTTTTTGTTTGTTTTTTTGTAAATTGCCAGTGTGTTTTTTATGTCACAATCAATGTGGGATCTGAACTATGATATAGTCGTGTGGTGGAGACCAAACTTAGAGAAAAAAACAGGAAAGAAGGGAAGACAGGTGCAGCTCAGACTGGACAGAGTGTCTTATGTCTCCAGGATTATTAATCAGTGACTGCTAGGGATTTGAAACTATACAATTAGTGTGTGATTTCTTAATTCAAGTATCTTTGCTGAAAGATGGCACTTCACATTTATATTCATTAAGTTCTTTCATATCAATATGCATACAATCACAAAACAATACAAAAATATTTCGCTGTCCTCATATTTATGGACATTTTGTTTTGTATGTGTTTAGACTTAGAAGAGTGGATGATGGTGAAGCTTTATGTGATGAATGGATTTTCTGGAAACATGGGATCCAATGCAGTTGCAATTATTTCCAGTATGACGACTGTGACTTTTTCTTCTTTGAACAAGTAGATGAGTGATAGAACAATGAGGCAAGTTTACTGCCTTTACTTGCTTTTGTAACTGCATAAATGTAGCTTTGTTACATTATAAATATAGGTTTTCTGTTTGTATAAACTAGTCTAGGAGTAACTGCAATACACTCTGACATTGAACTGCTCTCTGTATTTGAGCCTGGATTCAATGAACTAAACAGCTGTTTGTAATTGTCCTGAACATTATTATTGTAAGCTGAAGTTCTATGGTTATGCCGTTATTCTGGGAATATCTTAAAGTAATACTGCAAGTAACACAAAACACATTCACACCATAATAACTAGACAGGCAGTGACTTGGACCAATAAGCTGCAAAGCATGTGCTGTAGAAAACCGTCGCAGTTTAGGCGCTGACTCTAGAGTTCAGTAAGTAAGATTGTTTTACATGCCTTCTCTTGCTTTTCCGAATAAAATCACCCCTTCTTGCTGGTGCAAAAAAACAATTGTGGTTGATGAAACACGAAGCACCACAATCATCAGAGATTGTGTTTAGACTGGCAGCTCTCCCACTGTTGGTTTGCTAACTTAGGCGGCCTGATTCAGTAAAATATGAGTTTTGACTCAAGGACAAATCCCACGGCTCAGAGAGAGTCCTGACACTGCATTAGATCTCCAGACTCTAATGTGTATGTGCATAGTTTGTGTCTCTGTCTAAAGTTCTCATGTCTTCGCAGTTGAGTCCAGAAGACTACAGTGAACACGCCTACACATGTATGCCAGAAGAAGTGGACATAGATGTAAGTTCAGTGATGCACTCTTATGTGACACGATGCTTTGTTCAGCTGCACATGATCGGTCACCGCTCTTTATTGTTTTCTATTCAGACCAAACTTAGCAGGTTGTGTGAGCAGGATAAAGTGGTGAGGACACAAGAGGACAAACTTCAGCAGCTGTACAGAGAGAAGGTGACTAAACACTGCACATCTGTCATTACATGCTCAACAAACATTCTGAAATGCTCACTGTAGTGTGCTGTTAAGTGGTGAAAAATAAACTAAAAAGAATACACAGTTTAAGCTCTGTTTGGGTTATGTTCAGTTTATATGCACCAAATAAACAAAAGCACTTTTATCTGTTATAATGTGTAACTATAGCCCATGTACTGTCATCAACTTCAACTTAATATGTAGTATATCTGAATGTAAACTGTCAGTGACTGTAGTGTGCTGTTAACATCCATATGGAGAAAAATAACTTAGAAGTTCCCTGTGCAGTGCAGTCACTTATGCAAACAGTCACATGAGATGTCTCACATGAATGTTTTTCATTCATTTTTATAAAAGGCATGATTAAATTGTGAATGTGGCATAATTTGTCATCCATCTGAAGTTTCTCTAATTGCGTGAAAATCAACTTAATAAACCATAATCTGTTCCATTAAGTTCAGAAATGATTGGCTTATTAATTGATTTGTACATTGACAGATGGGGAAATTACAGTTTTGGTTAAAGGTTCATGAATGAAGAAATTGTTCAAGTAAGGATAACAAACCATAGCTGGTTCAAAGTACTCCATGAAGAAGAGCCAAAATGTCACATTTTGGTCCTTCTTCTTAGAAAATTTAACTTAATGGGAATGATTTTTTTAAAAAATATATTTTAGGCTAAAAAAAGGACATAATTAAGAGTAAGGAAACTTTCAACAGCAGCCATTCTTTCATACTCAACATCTTATTTTCATTTACCCAAGACCCAAAACAACTTAAAACAGGGTCATAGCCAAGAATTGTTGGAGAGAAATTGGCTTAAATGATCAATTATGACTAAAGTTGGATGATTTACATTGAAGACATTGCTGACACGTTTCAGAAACGAGGCAATTCTCAGGATTTTTGTATGATTATTAAAGTTAAAGGCAAGCACCAGCAAACAGGAACGTCTTAATTTAAAAGAAGGGTTGCAGCAGTTCTGTAAATTACTGTGAGTTTGCTCAAAAAATAAAGAGCAAGAAAGCTGACACTGATTCTCCATGTTCAGTTCCGGCTCTGGGGACAGACCAGTCAGACCAGTCTCAGAGGACCTGAGAGGCCTGGATAGTTCAAGATGTAGCAGACGTTCAGAAATGTAGCAGGGCAGAAATAGTACATTGACAAATTATACACTCAATCTGTATGTGCATTTGTTATGTTGTGTGATCCCTCAGCACACCCTGGAGACAGCACTGCTTTCAGCCAGCCAGGAGATAGAGATGGGCTCTGATAACCCTGCTGCCATGCAGAGTGTTATCCAGCAGAGAGACTTGCTGCAGAGCGGCCTGCTCAGCACCTGCAGAGAGCTCTCTAGGATTGCGGCTGTGAGTCATTCTGTACATCCACACACACTCATGCTGGACGCTGAAGCTCTCTCTGTCAGGAGTTCAAATAAGTTTAGTTTTTTAACATTATCATTCACCAAGTGTATCCCTTTCAAACAAGGAGTTGGAGCGGTCGTGGAGGGAGTACGACAAGCTGGAAGGAGATGTGACTCTGGCTAAGAACAACCTCCTGGAGCAGCTTGAGGCACTGGGAAGCCCTCAGGTAGGATAATTTTTGAAACTGAAGCTGCGTCGCTTTAATCTCGCACCGCTTGTGCTGTCTAACACTGGCATGGCATATTAGTCAGACTTTGGTTGGGGTACGTACCGCAAAGCTTCAAAGAACTTTGGAAATGTGGCAGATTCCCTTGAACACCTAGTCATCCTTTTTGTAGACACTTTTTTTGACTTTGGGAAAAAGTAAAGAAGATTTCTGTGCTCCAGTGCCCTTAGCTGCAGTGAGGAGGGAGGTAACAGAGAGATCAAAGCAACATCGTGAGTGATTGATGACTGGAGCGATGATAGAGCAGGTCTTAATTAAGTCTGTCTTTTATCTTGTCCTTCATCACGGGAGAAGTGTAGAGACAGAGAGAAACTGTTCTAACAGTTATTTCTGATTGCCTCTGAGTCAGAGCCAATGCTTATTCAGAGTAGAGAAGTCAGATGGCCAGCAGGGAGCCTGGACATCCTCTTCTTAAGTGCCCTTCACTCTCAGATAAACCCGTCATCAGAAAGGAGTAGATAATTACGTGCGTTTCTCTCGCGCGCCTGCTTTTCCCTGTGCCTCAAAGTCAAATTAATCTTCAGGTATTTTTTTGTGATTTGCGTGTGTTCCCTCTGAAGACGGAGCCTCCGAGCCAGCAGCATGTCCGCATCCAGAAGGAACTCTGGAGGATTCAAGACGTGATGGAGGCGCTCAGTAAAAATAAAGCTCAGAGAAATGCTGATGGTACAAACATGTACGGGCCCAAGAGCAACTTCAGCAAGCACAAAAATGAGGTGAGGCGCCTCTAACAGAGACTCTGTTATTTAATAAACAACTGTATAATCATTGAACAGTTTGTCATTTATCAAGCAAAAATAACAAACGTTTGCTGATTCCAGACGATGTCATGTTATTTAGTTTTTATTTTATGAGGAATATTTCCCATAAAGAGTCAGCTGTCTTGTCAAGGGAGTCCTGGGCAGGATAGCAGCTTAAAAAGTTTCACAAAAAAACAAGAGCAACAGACTAACAAGACAGCAAGAAGTTAAAACAATATGAGAACTGAAATATAAAAGACAACATACTTTAAACCAGGAAAAAACACAGGTATTTGCAAGTTGAGTATTATTCGATCACCTTATCATTTAAAGTCACAGATAAACATCATCATTTGTCTTCCTTAACCTTGAGAAGTAGCTTATTTCGGTTTTATCATTATCAGTCTCAAATCAGATTCTACTTAATGACTTACAAAAGCAGATTGTTTGTTGATCGCACTAGCTAAAGGTGAGGCAGAGCATTATGGTGTTCCTCAGTTATGGGATTTTGTTTCTTTTCTGTTTTTGATATTATAATTTGAAAAGCTTGTTTTGGACCGTTGGTCTGAAACAAACAAGCAATTTGAAGATGCAACTTTGAGGGAATGTTTTGTTGTGTTCTTGCATTTTATAGACAATACAAGTAATTTCTTAATTGGTCAAACATTATCAATCATGAAAATAATTAATAGTTGCAGCCCTACAGCTTACTCTTACCCAGATCTCCTGCAGTTGTGTACATGATGACCCACTTCAGATTGGAGCTCAGACTGCCAGCCCGTCTCATGGACAGAATGAGTGGTGATATATGAGTGGATGTGTCAGTCTCTCCCAGGCTAATCAGCTGGTTTGCCCATCCTGTGGGCCAGAACTGCTCCATACCAGATGGTGGTAGCCATAAGCGTGCGTGGTGGCTCCATGTGTCACCTTGCTGTCATGCCCTGTATAATCCCCAGGAGGAGGACTCGGTACCCCCGCGGCCACCCCTACCCCAGTCCTATGAGCCCAACCCCCCCAACGTGCCCCCTATGCCCTCTCATGCTGGTGTGCGCCCTTCATCACTCCACAGGCCGGAGGACAGAAAGGCCAATCACAGGAATGGCACGCACAGCGTAAGCTTGTTGACCAGTTGACCTCATGGCTGACCCCGCCCTCATCTGTGTCATCATGTAACTGCTCGCTGTGATGTTTTTTTACCTTCATTTTTATGGAAATCTCATGTCTTTTGAGTTTATTTTGGTTGGATCTCATTCCTTTCCTTTAAATCAATGCAATGCTTCCATTATTTATTTATTATTTTATATATTTTGTCAGTTAATAAAGTCTTGCTTCACCTCTGTGTCTTTTTTTCCTTTTTTTTTTCTTTTTATGTCTCTGTGTGTTTAAAAGTATTAATGCTGTTTATTTGTGTTTTGCCCTTGGTTCCAAATTAAGCCATGCCTGACTGCTACCCCCTTTTCCGTTGACTGTAAAATTGTGTGAAGATGACAAAATTAATTGTTAAGTTTTCACATCGCTGTGTCTGCCGCAGTAGAAAAAAGGATTAATGTTTCTATTAAAGAAAATGACAAATTATTCTGTTTTATATCTCACTTTGGATTGGAACTAGACTCTCCATGACTGTAAATCAATATGTATCAATCTATCAGTCACTGAAATCTGTACTACAGGCTCAGCATCCAGATAAAAGAGCAGATAGGACATTGAAAAAAAATCCTGTGTATAAAAGCTCAATCTAAAGTATGGTGTAGAAAATATTCATGAATTTCCTGCAGTAACACAGCTTTACCAATGGGAGTATCAGCTTCATGATTGTAAATAAATGTATACAACAGTTTAGAAATAATAGTCCTTTGTAGGCACAGACACTTGAACTACACTATGTGCGCCTCTTATGTAAAATTCTTTGAAGTCTCTTGTGTTGAACTTGTTCTTTCTGTGTCATCGGCAGGGCCCAGACTACAGGCTGTATAAGAGTGAACCGGAGCTCACCACAGTGGCCGAAGTGGATGAGAGCAACGGAGAGGATCGTTCTGAACACCCTTCCGATAGAGATCATTCTGGAAACAAAGGTACAACATGCCGAGTAACTTGATGCCACTTTCTGATAACTGTGTAGTGTTCTAATAAATTATCCATTCTGTTGACACTTACGAAAACTCAACCAGCTGATTACATTTTTACCGTGAGACCTAATAAACTCCTTCCTTGCACTGATAGTTACCATGGTGTTTAGACAGGCATCACGGAGCATAATCACAAGGTCAGGCTTCTCTCAAAAGCAATAAGCTCGGTCAGTATATCACAAAGTAAAATCTCATGGCAGCTATTATTTGGCATACAGCGGTTGCCATGGAGGCAGACCTTTTTGTCTGGATTTTAATTTCCACTGTGTAAATCACGACGCTGCCCAGGTTTGCCTGTCAATGCTGGGACAACGTAGTTATCCAATTACCTGGACTTGATTAAGACTTAATGTCACAGCAGATTCTCTGTGAAAAGGTGGTTTGGAAAAGAGCAAATTGGCCTGAAACTGGTGAAACAGCTTGCGCAGCGCAATGCAGGTGTTTTGAAGTTGAATGATTACACTGTAGCTCTTCACTTGTTCCACACCGCCACACAATCGATAGCAGCAACTTGACGATGCTGCAAACACTGCAGGAAATACTGTAACTGTTGGTAGAGTCCAAGTTTACATTTCCAGGGTTACATCTGAAGGTTTCACCAATACACAGAAGATTTTATTAAACAAGCTCAAGAAAATATAAATTAGCAAACTGGTGAAATTCTCATGCTTTTAAAACCAGGTGTGGGACTTTTTTCTAATTGGAAGCACTAATACAACACTCTGAAATTTCTCCACTCCAAGTAAAAGTCCTCCATTAAAACATTAAAAAGTACAAGTACAAAAGTAACCTCAAAATATATGGCCTATTGTTTTATATATTCTAAATTTGTTGTTATTTTTATTGATGCATTTATGCTAGCATCAATTTATTTTCTTTTTGTAAAGGTAGGGCTCATTTTATCTAATTAATATACTTTTATGAGTTTTAATTAACAGCTAAATGTAGTGGGGTAAAAAAATAGAAATTTGTAAGTATTTTTTAAATACTTAAGCAAAGTACAAGTATCTCAACATTTTACTTACATACGGAACTTGAATAAATGTACTTTGTTACACTCCACCACTGGTACACATACAGTGAAGTTTAACATTCTGCAAACTTAGTTTATAAAACAGTGTCTTGAATATAAAATACTCCGAAGTGAATGTCTGTGTGTCTGTGAATAAATGAGTTATATGAGGGGGTTTTCTCTGTAATTTAACTAGGGGGCTAATTGACCTCTTGTCTTTTTTCCTGCTAGGGTTGTCCTACCCAGTTGGCATTGTCCCACCCAGGACCAAGTCTCCTGTGCCTGAGTCCTCCTCCATAGCTTCATATGTTACCTTGAGGAAGGGCAGGAGGCCCGACCCTAGGGCGGTGAGTCTAATGGTAACTGTAGATTGTTCTTAGCAAGTTTTAACCTTTTGGGCCAGGGTGCAGCAGGATGTTGCTAACAATTGTCAGGAAATATCTCTTCAATGCCAAAAGGTTTTGTAAGAAATGGTTTAGATGGCAACACAAGAAACAACAAGGCGATATACTTCCTGAAGACTGAGTATTAATAATTCTTATCTCCATCATGGATGATGCAAATATGGGCACAGACCCTTTTTCATTGGCTTTTCAGTTCCATCATTTGCATACTTTGCATTGCTATCTTGACCCTTTTCTTATTCTTGTTTTATTTACCAAATGGTTTTTCTTTCCCTCCTATTTCCCATTGTTTATGACATTTGAGTCCTGTTTTTATATTCATTCTATGTCAATTTTTGTAATTTCCTTATTGTAGAACACTTGCTGCCTTTCTCGTATGAAAATTACTGAACAGATACATTTCATTATCAATTTTATCATTATTATTAATAATAATAGAATGGACTAAACTTCCGAGGATGTATCTCCAAACCATCTTCATCTGTAAGCAGCTGAATAATAACACTAATGACTGCATTTTGCGCTTGCTTTCTTTACTTATCATCTCTTCGTTGTAAACCTCCGCTGAGCAGAGGCAAACTGGCCACCACTTGAATTGCATTTACTCCCCTCTCAAGTGTTTGTTTTGGTTATTAAGCTTTTGGCTGGAAGCTGGCATGTGGCAGAAGAGGCCACACATCACGTGTCCAGGGTGTGACTCATGCTCCTAAAACCAGGCTGTCATAAAATAGATGCCAAGCTCGGTTTATACAGTTTCCAGCCTCAAACACTATCAACTTAAAAACACTAACCGTGTCATTAGTGCACCACACTGTAGGGTGTGTCCCTGTTTTAGCCTGTATGTGTTTGTGTTTGAAAAAAAGATGCACATATAGTATAAATGAACCTACGTTAACTTTGTGAAATGTCAGCTGAGCTCACATACAGCGCTCTAGTTTTTGCTGTAGGCATTAGAGCTTGTTGCTGTAAGAGAGTGTGTCACAAGCCTTCAGAGTTCGGCTTAGGCCTTTGGATACCAGCCTCTCAAACAATCTGGACAGTGGAGTTTGCATCCTCAGGCTCTGGGCTAAATCCAGATCTGCCAGCCCCTCTAGCATGGCACAGACCTGCGAGTGAACAGCTTCTCCTCAGTTCACTTCACATCATCAGCCGTCCTGCTCAGGCATTAACAGGCCCCCAGCCTCTCTGAGTGCACCCATGTGTGCCAGCAGGAGCGCGTGTGTGCAGCAGCCGGCCAGGTTTTGGTTCTCAAAGAATGAGCATTAAAGCGCCATTTCACAGTCATTATTGCGGTTATTATGTCAGTCCTGACTTCTTTGTTTAAAGAAGCAAAACGTTTTTCCAGTACACGCTGTATTACCAGAAAAGATGTGATTATTCTACTTGGTCAGATTGAAACTGTTTTCAGAAATTCCTACTGCAGCTGCTTTATGAGATCTGACCCAACCACACTATGACGCCACTCAGCTACACACCCAAACTGTGGCTCTGCTTTGTAAAAATGTACCATAGGGACATTTGTCTCCTAGCATGCTACGGGATCATTAACTTCTATTTACTGTGCATGTTGTTTGTGTTTCTGTCTGCGGTTGTGCTCTCTGACTGACAGGAGCGTCCGCGCAGCGCCGTGGAGCAGCAGCTGTGTGCCGGGGAGAGCGGCCGGCCCAGGATGAGCGTGGAGGAGCAGCTGGAGAGGATCCGCCGCCACCAGCAGGGCGCCCTCAGGGAGAAAAAGAAAGGCCACCACATCCGGGCCAGCAGCCAGGAGAACACGCCCTCCCGTAGTCACTCATTTAATAAAGAAAACAATCTTCGCAGTATGCAGGTATTGGATTAAAGCAATATGAGAGCAGGCTGATATTAAATATGTAAACCTGTCATGTGAACTGATCTCTCTGCATTTTTGTCCTGTTTTTGTTTGTGTTTCATCTAGTCCCAAATGAGGCGCAGAGATGAGGGGATAAGCAGTGACATTCAGGAGCTGGAGGCTTCGCTCCGGCAGCAGGAGGTGGTGAGGGAGCAGGAGACACCCGCTGAGGAGATTGCACGTCTCAAAGAAGCCTCACACGCTGACCACTTAAATATGGACAGAGAGGTAAGGCACAGCCATGGGCTGTCTTACAAATCACACTCAGAGGGCTCAAAATATTGCAGCTAAATTATTTAGACAGTGTTTACTAACATCACATTAATTATTGCACTTGATTCTTGTTACAACAACTCTGTGTTTTGAAACTAAAGTAGAAGAATTAAAGAACCTGACACTGTAAGTCTGTGATTTCTCCTGTTTATGCGCCTACTTCCAGCCACTCACAATTTAATCACTTCAATTCCATTTTTAACTTGTCTGCCTTAGAAATCGGTAAGTTTTTTGAGATTACATTTTTAGAAATCAGTCTACGAATTGCAAGGTTTCAAACTTCACTGTAGGAAGAAGATTTTCAGAGATGTGCATGGCACTATTTATATTGTATTCTTAATGTTAGCATAGGCTGCCTATAAGCAGTTAATTTGATTTTAAGGTCCTTCGTGTTGTTTTAACAAGAGTTCATGCCCTTTCTCTGGTTTACATCAACAAACTCCTTACAGCTTATGCTCCCGCTGGATCTCTGCGTGCTGTAGAGTATCACATTAAGTGTTTGTCGCTTTGGGACAAAGCCTATGGTGACGTCCCATTTAGTTCTTCTACACGCACTATGTGGAGCAGCCTCCCTGCCCTGATAACGACATACATCTGTTTGTTGTTTCTTAAAAGGAATTTTCAGATTTTTACTGCTATTTATTAATGACATGCTTAGCTTTTGGCACTTTTCTTTTATTTCTTCTGCTTGTAGTGTCCTATTTATTGGTATGAAGTGTGCTAATATAAATTGTTTCTTTATGCTATATTTCTTCAGCTTTCCGTGCCTGACAAAGTGCTGATTCCTGAGCGTTATGTGGAGTCAGATCCCGAAGAGGCTCTCAGCCCTGAGCAGGAGGCTGACAAGCAGAGGAAAGTTGATCGCATCAAAGCCCTCATAGCCAAAAACAGGTAAACACATCGTCATGATCCGTCTGTGTCAGTAACTCTTAGTTAGCGAGGACAGGGCAGCTCAGATGCTTGAGGTTATGTAAGGATCCTTTGGACAAAGAACTTTCTATGCAGGTTAGCTGATGTTTCCCGGCAGAGGTCGTGCATGAAATTCTTTCTAGAAGTGAAAGGTATGTTTGAGGTTACAGCAGGACATCAGTATAGATGACTCAAAAGAGGCCATGCTTCCTGCCCGCTCTCTGCATGCAGATCAGTGTCTTAGATGTGCAGAAAAGCGTGTGCTCTTATCTCTGAGCCACTGTGACATTTTATTCTAAATGTCAACCCTCCTGATTTGATTTAAAAGAGATAGCTCTCTGTCCCGGGGTAATTGTATTTATTCTCAAAGTATGTGTACAGTAAAAGCTGTACACTGTATATCACAGTGTTGTCCATGTGCTTCCAGTATGCAGAACGTGCTGCCTAGCATGGCTCTGAGCCCAGAGGAGGACACTGAGGTGGAGGTTACCGTGCAGGAGAAAGAGAAGATGATTAATATCTCCTACGAGCTGGCAGCAGAAGCCTCCAAACGCAGCAAGCTGGTAGCAGGTACATCTCTAGAGAGAAGAGGGAGGATAAAATAATGCATGTGATAAAAAAAAAGGCTAGAGTGTGCCTGTTCTTAATGATCACTACTGTTCACGATGCTTTATCAAACAGCAGCTGCTTCCATTGTGTTTGTGTTCAGTCATTTATCACTGCAGTCTCAGTAGTTTCTTCATTGAGCTCATTGATTTCAGTGATTATTTTGTGTTGTTTGGCCGTTTAGCTGCTGATGTGACTTGTTTTTGTTAATTTGTGTGTGCCTGTGTGTTCGACTTGTTGCTCTGTTTCTTTGCAGTGAAAAGCCCGTCGTCCTCTTCCCCACCCCTACCACAGTCTCCTAACTCACCCCCTCAACTCACTGATGGGTCTCACTTCATGTGTGTGTAGTAGCACCAGTAAGGGTCTTCATCAACCTGTTATTGTCCATACTCACAATGCTAAAGTGTTCTCAGTGTTTAATTGTTTTCTGTGGGTGGGTAGAGTATGTCAGAATGAAGGTCTGATGTAATTTATGAAGAAGTTTAAGAAGGGCCAGCAGTCTTTATGTGTATGTGTGTATGTTGTGTTGCTGTAGATTCATATTTTTTCTTATTTGTGGTATTATTGTAACCTGTGTAGTCACAGGACCTAGGGTTACTTCAGGGTAACTTTTGTTTATAACGTAATTATAAGACAGAAATGACTAATATTCAGTCAGTGGCCACTTTATCAAGTAACTTAAATCTTTGAATTATTATTTGGTATCATTTGTAAACTCGAATACAGCTTCTGCCTTTTCACAACAATGTTGGAAATAAATCACAATTTAACAGCCAGAGACCAATAAGAAAAGACAAAAAAATGACTGTAAAATGGAAAAAGAACTATAAAAAAATGACTTAAAACAAGTAAAAATGTGAATCTACCCCTACCAAAAATATGTATATCCTCTGATTATAACACCACCACTGCTATGGTACACTATCAAATAGAATGAACATGCACAGGCTGTATGGTAAAAGTAAACTTTAATATGAAGAGGATTGCATGAGACTGGACAGGTGTACCTTAGAGAGTCACCACTGAGTGTATGCAAGAATAATGTCACATATCTCTCTTGAGCACTGTATTTAGAGCATAATTTGACGTTTGCCACAGATATTAATTCGCTCTTCCCTTATCTGCAGCACAAGCTCTGGCCTCAGTGAAAACCTACACATGAAGGAAACAGCGATGGAGGTGTAAAGATGCCCCTGAAGACTCTCCTGAGGACATCAGCACAAGGCCACGGCCTACAGACAGTGAAACTGCCTACTCCGTACTCTGGGGTGTTAACCTCCTGACTTCTGTATGCTCACTGTGACGTCTTAAGCTCTTAACCACCAACAACACTTTCTCTGTGACATTTCTCTGTTGTTTCGCCTCTCTAAGGCACCACGCAAGACGGCTTTCATACTGTTATTGTTGCAGTTTTTACAAGGTTTTAAGATTATTTTACATTATTTATATGGTTTTATTAGGTTCTTGTTTGAATATGGGCCAACATCTGTATATATGAATATATATATATGAGGCTAATAGACTGGTTTCTGTTTTGAGCCCTAAGGGCCTGTGACAAAAATGTTTTGGCCACATTTTTCATAAACCACCTGTCCTAAAAGGTTTCAAAAACAGATTTTCACATCATTTTAGCTCCTTTAAATATTTTGTAAGTCACTCAGTTTGCTTTCCAGACATCATTCATTATCTAACTATTCATATTTATCCATTTATTGTAAAGAACATTTGTGGATGCGAAAGACAAGTTTTTAAAGAGACGTAGATCCCTCCATTATAACGAAAGGAGGAGCCACTTTATTGCTGCAGACAAAGATTATTTGTAATTTCTTCGGGTTGTAATTATTTAAAAATGGGAACTTCTGCAGTCCCTGTCGCATTGTTGCCGACACATATGTGAATGTTAAAGTCACTCTATACTGTCTTTTTTTAATGCTGAAAGATATATTTAAACTGAGAGAAGGAGAAATAATCAGAGTTTGGTTCTATTTTATGACATGTTGGTTTGAAGTCTTGGAACTAAGAAAATAAAAGATTAGCACATGTAAAAAGCAATAAAAAATAAAACATTTGTGAATCCAGGAGTTGTGTGTGTGCGTGCGTGCGTGCGTGAGTGTGTACAAAGTGTAATTAACAGAGGTTTACTGTGTATATAATGTACATGGTACAGCAGGATGGGAGGATGTATCCAACGTATGGTTACATTATAGATCTGATTTGCAAATGTTCATATTCCATCTGTTTTATATCATGTTAAATAAATGTTGCTGTTCTTAAAAAGGGGTTGTAATTTATTCTTTACCACAACTGTGGCATGCTGGAGTGGACAAGCTTTTAATGTAGATAAAGTAGAGATGGCTACACTTTTTTATGTTCAGTACTGATGCTGCAACTTTGAACATCTGCCGGTAATCAAAATATGGCTTCTCCCTCTTAAACAAATAAGTTGATTAAAATACATTTGTATTATACCTGGCTTTGTAAACAACATCATGATCTTACAAGCTGTGAAACATATATTTTACCACTAAAGAAGGAAGTATGTAGTCTATAACATGGCTCAATTATGTCATAATGTTACATTGAAAAGAAACTTTTACAGGAATTATAATTCCAGGGTAAAATATCTGCCATTGCACATACTGCACAACAACTTAATGGTTAAGGTTAATGGATCACAGTTTGCACATCCTTAAAATAAAGCCATATAAACCTCCTCACTCTTGTTCATCAAATTAAATTAAGCTTTGTCCTGCATTATGAGAATGTTGTACTTACAAATAGCAAAATATGCTAATATAACTCAGGGCTACATGGATTTGTAAAACCTTTTCAATAATTTGCTTGGATTATTGACTTGTCGGCTTTGTCCTCTGTCATTTGAGTTATTTGTTAAAAGAGGGTGAGATGGACACAATGTGGAATGATTTCATATGTGACATTTGGGCAGTTTGACTGAGTTATAGCCAGTTTAAATATAAAACTGTGGCTCCCTCTTGTGGTAATTCTAGTGTTGCAGCGTTGATAGTATTTTACAGTACATTTATACACAGCAAACACTTTATACAGAACAGGAAGTGGAAAATTTTGTCAATGTATTTTTTAATATTTGATCCTATTTGATTAGTCCTGCTAAAGGGGAACGATCACCAAATAAGGACATTCGGATAGAACCTGGGAAGTCAAAGGTTGTGCTCATTAATGGCTAGTGACAGAGGAATAAGTAGCAAGCCCCCAGGAGACATTTTGATACTAAAATCAGCTTAATTTATATTGCACCCTTTATTCAAACAAGTAGCCCAAAGTGCTAAAACAAAATTAGTATATCAATTACAAAATAGAGGAATGAAATTCTTATAATATGTATAAAATATAAAATACTTAAAATCAATAAATAAAATGTAATGGAATACGATGAAACGATAGCAATAACATTACTATAATTTGAGGGGGAAAAAACAAGAAAGTTGACAAAATCAATGAATAAAATTCAATGAAATAAAATATAAGAAAATATAACAATAAAGTCCTATTACATGAAATAAAACAATTGTCAGAATTCTTAAAATCATTCAATAAAAGTGCATAGAATTAAATAAAATAAATAAACAATAAAATTCTTAAACTAAACTGAAAACAACAAAATGCTCATAATAAATAAAATAAGACAATGGAATAAAATTATAATAATAATAATAATTAAAAAAAAAACACTGGGAATAAAAACTAATGTAAAGTAATAATTAAAAAAACACCTGTTGGAAATTCCCTTGGCCTTAATTTTGTGAACCTTTTCTGTAGTACACAAAAGTCTTCCGTATTTTAAAGAAACTGAGTGATTTCGGAAACACATGGAAAGTTTAAATGCCAACGTCAGAGTTTCGCCTCCTCGTGCCGCCTCTGGCCAATCACAGAGCAGACAATGAGATTTGACCCCGCCCTTCTTCTGCAGTGAGGCAGTTGTCGGCGCCACGGGTAAATTTTGATTCCGACACTGTCCCACGGCACGTACGCCCCGCCGTTGAAATGGCTGCTGCGGCTACAGAAGAAACACCCGTACTGAGTGTTGAGAAAGATGTACCGACGGTTGAGGCAAACGACGGCGACGGAGAGGAGAAAGAAAAGGGCCTCCTCGCCGAACCGGAAACAGAGGAACCACGCAGTAGCGTAGAACCGAAAATGGAAGCGGTGGACGCGGAGGCCGACGAAGAGAAGCCCGCTGAAGAAGCAGACAAGGCCGCGAGCGAGGCGGTGACAGACGACGCTGCTGTGACGGACAACCAGGAGGCAACAGCTGCTCCTCCTGATGAACCGGAGCCAAAGCCGGACACGGAGCAGAAGCCGGAGCCAGAGCAGAGCCCGGTAGAAATTAACAATACCGAACCAGTCAACGATAACGCACTGAAAGAAGCAAAGGAGGAGCCGGGAGAGGACAGCCGGTGTTCGGAGATAAATTGCGAGAAGAGCAAAACAGTTTGTGAGGATGGGGAGAAAGCCAGCGGCGGGGGCGGGGAGCTGAGCGACAAGAGGCGGCCGAGTGTGGAGATATCGTCCTCGGATGGTGAACCGTTGAGCCGTGTGGACTCGGAGGACAGGTTAGTCATGGAAATGACAGGTTTGGTCTTGATAAATGGTGGGTGTGAACGGGCTAAAATAGCTACGGACAATAAAAGTCACTTCATTCCGTATTTTAACTAGCTAGCTATCAGTAGAGTTTAACAGTAGAGTTTTCTAGTTAACATTCGTTGGTCGAGCTGTTATAACATGTACTCTATAACTCCAAATCACACAGTTTATTCATTTACATTACGTGCCACATATTTTTATTAGCTTGTAACATGCAAGATCAGACATGATTCAAAACCTGTTAAAATTATTTGTGCTCGTTATGGGTACGCCATAATGAAAGTTCAACTTACTCTTACGGACTTATTACAGATGCATTTGCGTCTCATTCTCCCTAATTGGAAAGTCCACAATTATCGTTGGCTATCAGTTAATATTTTTCATTTTAAAAGTTTCACTGATAACTTCACTATGTGGGAGATTTCACATTTCCCACTTTCACTTACCTTGGACTTACAAACTAGCTGTTAATGTAACAAAATTATAAAACTTTCCACCTAGATTAAAGGTAAACAGAAACTTTCCACCTGCACCATGTCAATGTGAAAGGGATTTCTAGTGTTTAAATTTGCACAGATTAAATTAAGGCTGTGCAGTTTTATTGGAATCGCAAATGGACTATTGCAATATTGAAACTACAGCAGTTGCAATACTTGTTAAAGGTAAAATATTTCTTAAATCACCATTTTCAAACTGTTCTTTTGCTTAATAATTTGCTAAAATAATCATTTCCCCCAAAATCATAATCTTTTGACAATTTCAGTGTCAGTCAAGTAACTCAAAATTTTATTTTTTGCAAATCGTGTGTATTGTACTGTAAAGGTCAAGAGTGAATGATGTGTAAACTGTTGCCCATGAACTCTCTTTTTTTTGTTGACAGCCCCGCAAATGTAGAGCTAGGAACATTGAATACAGCATTATAATTGATTTGGTATGAGTGATAAAAGTGGTATGCATGGAAAATCAGTTGCAGCCTGAAGGCTTTCACGCATTGTGACTATTTAATGTGGCTCTTAATGTCTGCACCTGTTCTTCATGACTGATGCCTCATCTGAGCTACGAACATGTTCTTGATGGCACCCACGTTATATTACAATGGTAGGACTATATTCTTTTTCCTTTATCTTTAACCACTCACCCTCCCTCTCTCTCTTAGTATCAGCAGCACACTGATGGAGATGGAGAGCACAGTGTCGAGTGGGCGCTCCACGCCTACTATGATGAACGGCCAGAGCAGTGCTAGCTCCTCCGGGGCAAAGACAGTGGCTTACCCTTGCTGTTGGGACCTCTGTCCGCAGTGCTTTAACTCGAGTCCTGACCTGGCAGAGCATATCAGGGGCATTCATGTGGATGGGCAGAGAGGAGGGGTCAGTAGACTTTATACTTTTTGACAAGCTTTGTGTTGATCTCCTTTATTCTGTCTGACATGTAGCCATGCCAGGTAGTTTCTCTTTTTCCTGAAGGTTAACATTGACTGAGTCCAGAGACTCATGACAGTTGAATCGATGCAATTTGACTGCCACTGAGTATTAAAGTTCAAAATGCTATAGACATATGATTTCTGCTGAAGAAATAAACTTCCACACAGAACTGTTAGCAAAGCATTCTGTGAATTATGTGCAGTACTGAAGAAACAGTTCATCAATGTAATCGCGACCAATTAGGTGACGCTGACCACTACAGATACAGAAAGTAATGGATTTTTGAGTGAACTCAGTTTTATTGATTCTTAATAATTTATGCCACCCTATTGGCAATTTTAAGTAAGTTGCATTGCAATCAGAACAAACCTGAAGTCTAAGATGTGGTATTTTTTTAGTAATATGTGAAATAAAGATTTATCTTTAAAAATAAATATATATGTATATAGGAACTTTGAGTTCACAGGAAATGTGAAATATTCTTTTTTTGATTAAGTAAAAAAAAAAAAAAAAGTCACCAGAAACACCCTGACCTCTTCCGCAGCTGGATTCAAGACAGTCCACAGACTCCAGAGTATGGAATTTAGGAATACTGAATATATAATTTGAGAAACCTCTTTTTGTCTTACTGTCCAACAATCCATCTCCAAGCAGTATTGGCATCTAACCTGTTTCTCCTTTACTGTCCTCCCTTCCATGTCTGTTTCTTGCCCTTCAGGTGTTTGTGTGTCTATGGAAGGGTTGTAAGGTGTATAACACACCGTCCACCAGTCAAAGTTGGCTCCAGAGACACATGTTGACCCACAGTGGAGATAAACCCTTCAAGGTAACAAAAAAAACTTGGATATGATCACCTGCAGCTAAGAAACTGATCATCTTGTTTTACTAATATAGAGGTTGTAGTGGACAGTTATGTGTGATTGTCAATAAATGTAACTAAGTACCTACTCCTTCATGCCATATTCTAAAACAAACTGTCTTGTAGTTAGTTTAAAAATTAGTCTTATTAAGTGGCTCTTTTGCTCTTTCGCAGTGTGTAGTTGGTGGCTGTAATGCCAGCTTTGCTTCCCAAGGAGGTTTAGCTCGCCATGTCCCCAGCCACTTCAGCCAGCAGAGCTCCTCCAAAATGTCCAGCCAAACTAAACTCAAGGAGGAGTCACCCTCCAAGGCTGGACTCAACAAAAGGAAGAAGCTCAAGAACAAACGCAGGTGCTCCCTACGTACGTACCTAACAGACACACAAACTAACCCTCTGTCAAATTCTTTTTGATTTCTCTCTTTTTTTTCTGGGAAGGATTTCAAGCTTAATCAATTTTTTTGAGATCTTGCTCTGGTTGTTTTGCTGAAACAGATTTTGTCAGCTTCTAACCTTCATTATCTCTTTGCTGGAGAGGCTAGAGCTGGACAGCCAAACTGTGGTCTGTTTGCATAGTTTATGCCGGATGATGCTTTTGTGGTCAGGTTGATACTGCAACTCTGCTCTGTGGTGGCATGTTTTGAATCAGATGTCCTGTGTCGGTATTATGCAAACTCATTTATTTCTAATTGTTTACTCTGCCTGCAGTGGATTTCAGGTGACTGCAGTCTGTACTGATCATTAGCTATCTGTGAACTGTCCATACATTTAAGTTATGGCTAGTTGTTGTCCAAAGTATAACTTTTAGATTCTTTACCCCCTAGACAGCCATTATTTTACTTTTTATTCAAGAACAAAATAAGAATGAAATTAGATAGAACCAAAACACTCGATCCAAGAAATTACTTTTGTTGTTTATTTTAAAGTCTTTTTAAATGATGATGCTTTTAAAATTATTAGGTGTCAACGTGAATACAGTTTAGAGAACAGTCTGAGCCCATCCATCCAATATGATCGGATGAAAACATATCTTCAAGTTTAAAAAAAAAAACATCAAAATGTTGGATGTAATACATATACTACATCCTGTGTTCCAGTTGTTTCTGCTGACGTGAAAAGACTAAAAACCAGTGGCTGTCTAAAGGTTAATATTCTTGAATTAACCACTTCCTGTTAATTGCTGATTTTGTTGGAAGTGGAAACAGTTTCAGATGATATTTCCTTTGCATCAGAGAAACATGCTGGTCAGCATCATCAACAGTTAAATCAGGCATTTAATTACAAAGTTTAATAAAGATGCATTTTGTCACTGTTAACTTTTTGAATTAAATGACGGCAAATTACAAGAGTCATACATTATCCCAGTGAGTGCTAAAGAGGTCCCATGCAGAGACCTGGTCTTCAATTTAAATATTTATTAAAGAAAATGCTGTCCAAAACCTTTTCTTTTGATATGAGAAAGAAAGTACTGAACCATTGCTTTTTGCATAGACCTCAGCCCCAAATCCTGAATAAATGTATTTTCTGTAGTTTAAGTGTTAGAACATATGAGGGTATATGAGGGTTGAGTGTTTGCTGTGTGCAGTATTCAGTACTATTGAGTTATTCAGAGTACTAAACCATACCTTTACATTTACTACCTTTCATCGGTTCCATTCTCACAGTTCATCAGGCTGTTTGGTTTTACCCTGCCACAGACACA